>JAOYMZ010000026.1:162405-174360 GCA_025802335.1 Pinguicula primuliflora | reverse complement strand
ACATGTAAGACCAAAAAACACCAAGTCAGACCGAAGGCTGGACAAACCGAAAAGAAGAGTAAGAAGCAAAACAAAAAAGTACCTGCCTGAAATTGTGATCCTTCACCGTAAATACTGCCCAAAATCTGGAGTGGGTATCCTCCACAACAGACGACGAGTTATTTTCTAAATCAAGGAGAAACTCAAAAAAATCAGAATCGGTGAAATTCCACCATCTACACAACAATTCCAGGAAAAGATGGGGACTACTCGAAGCATCAAGCGCTGTCCTCCGTCATAATAGAATCGTCGTTCCTGGAAGAGGAGAGGGAAGGAACGGCAATGGTGGTAGGAAAATGTGGGGAGGAAGTATGGTTCACAGATTTGAGCGGGTAGGAAACGGAAGAATTGAAGGAACTGAATTCGGCATTCAATAGATTGAAGAAATATGGGGAAGACGATGGGTTTATAGAACGAGTCTAATTCTCCGACAGGAAATTCGCTTGGGGTAAAGCAACAATCAAAACGGCAGCTAAAGTATGGGTTAAAGCGAGAAGACATTGTCATTTTGATATCATAGTATGCATTTAAATTTATTGCTCTTAAAATTTTTATTTAATCAAATTTTAATTTTTTTAATGACGACGTTGAAATCAAAATCCATTACCGATAATAACATCGTTTTGAGAGTGTGAATTCAAGAACATTCTCAATTTATGCGGCAAAATGTCAGACCCCCTTCTCTCGAAAGAAAAGTTGCCAAAAATTGTTTTTACTTGATTCCCATTTTACACCCTTCTCTTCTCTTATACATGTACAAATCATGCGCCTTCACACCCTTTCCCTACAAAATTCAGAATAAATCATCCCACAGGGCACATCTGCAAATCCACACAGCTTATATTTATATATGTATATCTATATACACTAGCATGTGTTCTTACACTGTACTCCCAGCTCCTAATAAATATTTGTTCTAGTCTCTGCTGCCGCATTTCAGAACCTGAGAAGCCATGGAAACGTTTCAAGCTATCTCAGCATCTTCTTGCAGGACCTCCACAACTGTAGCGTTACAGAAGAAACATCTCTGGCAGTTGAGGAGATGCCGGGATATGCAGCCGTAGCAGGAAATATGGGAACAAGGGACCAAACGAGCGTTAGCTCGATTGATGTAGCATATGCAGCAGAGGTTATCGTCTGTTTCGGACTCTAACCCGTGCGCCCTCCTCTCTAAGGCTTGCAGCTCCGACTGATGGAACAACATGCTTGAGAAATTCTCCAGCTTTGTCAATTGGTTGATGGAATCATCCCCCCTGTTGAAGCCAACCTGGTGAATTATCAAGGCACAAAAACAATGGTCATTAGAAACAGTGGGACTTCCCATTTATGCACAGAAATTTTCTGGTGCCGACCTTATGTACCGGACTTACGTACCGAATTCTAATTTTGGCCGATTAATAGTGGACGGCTAGAATTTAAACACTCATTTAACTTAAGTGATATAATCCTGACCGTCAGATCAATACTGGACGGGATTAGAATTCGGTACATAAGTCCGGCACATAAGGTCGGTACCAGAAAATTTCTGCATTTATGCATAAGCTTCTATTAATGTGTGAAATGGAAAGTGTGTTTAGAAAAACGAACCCAGTTGTACTCTAGAAGGTACTGAAACCCAATCAGAACAGTATCTGCACAGTCCATGCTAGCAAAGATTGCGACAATGTCGTTTCGATTCCCGTTGGTTATCTCTTGACTAGCATCCAACAAATTCAGAATGATTCCAGCAAGCGGTGCTAAAATCATGCCACTGCTGATTTTTTCAGAGGAATAACCTGGTCGCCTCAGTGATCTGCAGATAGTGAGGTCAACAAATGAAATGAGCAAAGACAAATCCCAGCATACGCAAGATCTGTTGTTTCTATGATCAACAAGAAACCTGAAGAGGTAAACTGAATATAGATAGAGATAGAACATTCAAGATAACTTTTTTTTTTTAAATGAGCTCTTAGAGCTCGAATATTCGTACGACTATTTCCTAGAGTTTTAACCGAATGACTATTTCCTAGCATTTTAAGCGAATGACTATTTCCTAGCGTTTAAGTGAAAGCAACATATAATAAAGTCTACGAATTACATCTCCCTACATTCAAGATAAGTGGACTACTCCATACTCACAGTCAGAATGTACAAAATTGAACGCAGGAAAAAAATATCCACATCACATAAAGAAGTAAATAGGCAAAGCCGATGGGCCATTCCATTTTTCAAGTAGAATGGAGGAAATTGCATCATTCTCTGCAACCCCCTTTAAATTGACATTCACTATTTAAATTTGTGATTGGAGAACAAGACTCCCGGGATTAGAATGAACAACATTCTATCGAAAAATGGCACGACATGTACTTACAGGTCAAGAACTTCGGGATCAATTGAACGAATTAAGTGGTTTAATATGAAAACTATCAACTCAGCAAGCCTCCTTAAATTCATGTCAGTTCCAGATACAAAGGCCTGAGGTATGTCCCGGGTGCAAAACTCTAATACCCTTGCAAGGTTGCAGGAGTGATCAAATATTACGCTGCATTTCCTTTGTTGGAAGTCCATCAACTGAATGGAATCGAGCAATCAGTTTGACCAGGCCATACTACAGAAAAAAAATTATCTAGTAACAAATTTAGGGAGATACCTTGAAATTCTCTTGCATTTCCCTAATCGAAACAGAGAATTCAGTCATGGCCCAGCTGAGAGTGTTAAATAAGCGATTGAGAAAAGTTGAGAACAGTTCTTCATCATTTATGCAAGCGTCCCGCAGCAATTTCTAGATAATTAGACAGCCAACAGAAGCACATATTATAAGAGATGGGCTATACAAGACTGTCAAGAGCAATGATGTAAATACGTTCGATAAAATTCGATGAGCTTTTGTCACCTGGAATAGTACAGAAGATGATGATGACTCCCCAGATTTTGAAAAGCTAAAGCTCGAACCTTTGCATAGCCTTAGCAGTATATTGGTTACAGGTATCCAGGATCGATTATCAAATGCAGATAACAAGGCCTTTGGCATCCTCTGTGTGGCTGCTGTATTGCATTCAAAAGCAGACAAAAATTCTTTGTACTGTACCAACACTGAAATCGACTGGAGAAGGAGATCCTTCAGCTCAGCACTAGAGATCCTCGGATCGTCAAAATGGCTAACGACAAAAGTGACCTGATCAAGGACAAATTAGTTTTACGGGATACATCACACTGTATTTGAGAAAATTAATAGTCAAGGCCGTCCATTTTCATATGCATATATATATATATGAGTTTAAAAAATGAACAGATACTTTAATATCAGGTAGTACAAACTGGCCTGGAGAATGCAGATACGGTGTTTAAAGCATTTCACCATGAATATCGGCATCCATTTCAGGCTAGCTCGCACTAAGATCAGCAACAAGCAATAATAGCAATCAAGCAAATTAGATAGGGTTCAGGGTTTAGCAAGGATTTTCGTTTTGAAAAAATAGACCACAGTACAATTCCAATGACATTACAGTTTAAATAACATGTTTTGCCAAAAAAAACAGTTTAAATAACATATTTCTTCGAACAAATATGCATGCCAAAGAAAAAATACGTACAAAAGATGCAAGTCCCTGCTTTATGAACATTGTGGCAGGGACAAATGGAGGATCACTCTTCCGCAGCACATGAAAACAATCAACCTGGCAAAGAATGAGAGAACAAAAACACATTAAAAAGACACCATTACTTCCCGAAAATGATGCATCCAAAATGTGACAGCAAAATACATGTTTAGTTCGATGATAATAGAACTATATCTTATGCATGCCATGGTACCAACACCTCGCAGCGTTAGAAGCATATATGCTACATAGAACCTCCCTGAGTATATGAAACAGGTGCCCTTTAATACAGATATCGACTAAACAACTTTAGAAACATATGAAATCCATATTCACACCATTCACTACGGATACCAACTAAGCAACTCTAGCAACATATGAAATCCATATCATACTATCAACAGATACATCTGAGATATACTGTGAAAACATAAAAAAGGAAGAGTGGCACGACTGCAGAAATTCAGAAGAAATTTATAAGTAGGATACTGTACCAGAGTTTCTAGATAATACTCCGGAATATAGACGAATATTGAATCCACTTTGCTAAGAACCAGAAGCAGTTGCACAATCCACATACATGTGGCATACATCCCCCTCTGTTTCCAATGAGAGAATAAAGATAGCCGATTCCTGTTAATACCAAATTTGCAAATAAGTACATTGCTTAACACTGAAACAAATGCATAAAACAATTGGATAGAAAAAAATGTAAAATTATATCAGTATGGGAGTATTTCTAGATAGGGCTTTTCATGGAGAAGCAAGATGCAACCAGTTCCCATACAGTTGCAAGATATTCAATCAAAGAGGCTGCGTTGAGAATAGAAACTTCACAAAAACAATTTCCAGAATCAAAGAAACAAGAAATCATTACCCTGGCATTCAAAGAACTCAAACTCATACAATATTGAAATATAAATATCAGTTATTCCTCCATCATGATGAAAACCAATTAACTGGGTCTAGACACAAGTAAATGACCAAGAAATGAAACTAAAGATAACACCATAAAAAACAATTCTAAACAAGAATTTACCAGGCAGAATGTCTGATACAGTCCATAACCTCTTCACGATAAACACTGCGAGCTTCCTTCAAATGCTTCACTTTGTCTCCATAAATGCTTTCCCTGACTTGTCTATCGGTCTCTTCCAAAAGAGAAATAGAATGTGATTGACGAGACATGAAAGATGACGCCTAATTTGAGAGGAAAACTGTAAGATTAGTCTTGATCCAAGAAAGTAAACACCCCAAGATGTTGATAGAGATTCTGTCTCTTCATAAAATAAAAATGAAATGATATAAAACAAAATTTTATTTTCAGCATATTAACAAGAAAAAAAATTAAAAAGTAAGAAAAAGATCAAATAGGACAATGACCAAAGTAGGCAGGATAGGTTTTGCAAAGCTGAAAGTGAATGGAATACCTTCAAATCTATTCTCTATAGCATTTACAAGATGACATCTGACGTTCAAGAAAGAATGAATTTGATTACCTGCTTAAAGTTGGGAGCGAGACCCAAATGGTAAAGTAAAAGCATGGCATCAAAAAGTTCCTCCTCGTTTAGAGTGGCGGATGACAAAGTGTTCTCTCTCGGCAAAAACTTAAATTGATGCGTAGATTGAAAAGCAAACTCAGAATGATCGCTGGTACTGGGCTTATCAACTATCACATCATTAAGGTTGCCAGAACTGCATTCGGCGGGAACACCACCAGACCTCTCCGCAATAGAGCTGCAACTCCCATGAGATCCTTTCGACAAATATCTTATACTATCTTTAGGAACTATTAACGAGTCAGAATCATAACTAAAACAGCAACATGGTTTCTGGCTACTAAGATGGATCACTCTGATTTCTTCATCATCCATGCTACCTTCTTCCCACCGAATAAATTTGTCTTCTTCATCAGCATTGACAGGATTGCATTTCGATAAATGATAGTAAGTCCCCCCCAGCCTGGAAATATCAATTCGATGAGGATCATTTTTCAGAAAAAGACCAGCAGGGAACCTTTGTTCACCACCTCTATGCAGGAAACCTACATGAGCTACAGAATCTACACCTGAGCCTTTAATCCAGCCAAAAACGTCACCAACAGAAAAACCTTCTGACAGAAAATGAAGAAGAATAGTAAACAGAGAAACAAGAACTGAGTTGCTAGAAACTCCAGGGGGTGGCATGTTACGGACAGCACCCCTATTCTTCAGTAAAACATTCTGTAAAAATGTCTTAAAAACTGAGCCCGGCAACATCAATGGGCCAACAGGTGGTACAAACTGCATAACCAACCGACAAAGTTCCCTTTGCTTCTCTTCTATCTGAAGCATAAACGTCATGGCAGAATGTAAACATGTGAGCTTAAGGGTTTATGGAAATTGCACTGTAACATCTACACAAGTCCACCTAAAAAGAATTATAACACTACAATGCATTCCATTAGAGATTTATCACCACCCCCAAGCCATGCGATCTGCTTGACATAAGGAAGAGAAATGCATTACAGAATATTGATATCATTTTTTCAAACAGAATATTAATAGCTTGGCATATAAGACAATGTTTAGGACAAGCAATAAACACCTTTGGCATTAAATAAAAATAAAAAATAACACCTTTGGTAGATCATTTTTTGGCATTCATGATCAATAACCTCTGAGGTTCTAGGAGTCGTGTATGACTTAACCAGTAAACATTTAGCAGTGCAACGCATTGAATGAGAGAAAAGAGCTGTAGTGCTTGTTCAATATTTGAGGAAACAAATTCATTGAAAACAAATGGGCCGTGGCGGACGCCATGCTGCAGGGGACAGAGTGGCAGCGCCACACCACTAATTGTGGTGCTTCCCCTGCACAGGTCGATTAGATGACGCCTAGGTAGCCACCATTTAGAACAGTGCTTTTCAGCCAAATAGATTCCAAAATTCGTGCATATTGATTATTCCAGGATAACAGCAAATCTTGGTGCAGCTCCCAAGCAGAACAAAAATATAATCACAAGATTGAAAAAAATGGCATAGGAGCAAGATAATATGCTCAAATCAAACCTTATTGACTGCTTCAGATAAAGCTGTAGTAGTTAGAGTCATGCTATTCTCATTAGAAGTATCCTCACAAGAACCAGGCCACCAAACTGAAGGAAATAAAGATTGGAGATCCTGCTTGTTAGGACTTCTCCTTGAAAGGAAACCCTCAAACAAGAGTTCAAAATCGTCCAAATACTTCCACCAGAGTGTCATCAGTTCTTCTCTTCTTAACATGTGGCATGCAAGAGCAAGATAATTGTATGGTCCAGAATAAGGGCACTCAGAGAGAAGCCATGATGCTGTTTTACATCCCTCTGAAAGTGCCTCAAGGACATACATAAAGAACACTTTTGACTCTGGAAATCTGATGAAGATGTCAATTATTCTATCCACAGTCAAATAGTCATGTGGGGGTTGACTTCTAAAGATTTCAAGCAGAAAAGAACAAAAAGGGCCATGTCCAATATACTCTGCACTTTCAATTTCTGCATTGAGAGCGGAGAATAACTCTTCACAAATAGCCTGAGAAACAGGCGTGAAGAGTTCTTCAAATGATGCAAATCGCTTTACTTTCATGAGCTTTTCGACGGAATCAATCTCTGACTTTCCCAAACGCTGAACTCGCAGCAGCCTCAGAAGGCAATCAAAAAGACTACTAGCAAAAGAAACCAAAGTGGGAGGAGATTGAATGGGAAGAAACCCTTTGATTGGATATCTGAAAGGCAGCCCCCCAAAATTTAAGTTGCAACGTTCACCTTGAGAAAGTGAAATTGCAGGATAGTACCCCAATCCAGGCACCATCTTCCGGATCCCGACAAATGCCACTCCAAGTGAGACGCCGTTCCTGTAAAACAATATCTCACCAGTATCCAGATTTATACAACATCCAATGACATCCCCGACGACCCATGACTGACCATAAGGTTCGGCTTCCTTATTCCATTTACTGACTCTTTTCCCATCATATGCATAAGAATCATCAGCATCTCCAACACCCTTATGATCAGTGAAGGGGCAAGCAACAGTAGCCCAACCGAGCTGCTGTATACCAGAGGTTTCAAGAGTGACTTCATACATCCATTTTCCTTTCCATACGCATGCATTGGCCCTTCCACTACTGAATAAAGCATGACTTTCGACAATTAAAGGTTGTTTAACAACACGAATGTTACCGCAGATACTAGATTCTTCAAGCATAACAATCCCTGATTTTGAATCATCATAGGTTGTAGAGATACCATCTCTATCTCTACCGACAAAAGTTTTTGAGTTCAAATGGCACCTAAGAAATTCATTCTTTATCACTGAACGAACAAAATCTGCGTCAACAGGGTGATTCAGGGGATTAATCCTTTTATAAGGGAGATTAAAAATATGCTCAAGACTTCGTTCCACAGACTGCTCACTGAAACATTCAAAACATGAAATCAAATTGGATTTTCCAGAGCTCTCTTTCCGAACCTCGCTATTCAATACAATGGCCAACCCCGAAGACAGACCTCCAAGTCGGAGGCCATCCTCGGCCATCACCAACTACAACGAGCTATACTATCCAAATTCCTGATCAACTCTGCACAACAACAAGACGACGGAAGAACAATCTTCTCTAACAATTTGATTTACAATTTGACTCTTCAACCTGGACACAAAATTTCAAAAATGATCACTGTGTATATTTCAAATTGAGTTTTTTTCTCAATACTCCCTTGAAAATTAAACATTGACGCTTTTTAACCATTAAGCCTATGAATCTAGGCAAAGAAACTATAAAAGCAACCAGAATAGTTTATCAGAGCAACCCACTTACATAAATATCACCACTAAAAGCTCGACTAACTATAAATTCATATAGCAGGTAAGAAACCATTTAGAGAAGTGATCTCATCACAGTCTTTCGCTTCAACACTTTCCGTCATTAACTAACCAAAACGAAGAAACCGAATTTTAAAAATGGACTAGCAACGAGATAAAACTTAAAAACTTGAAAATCGCATAGCCCAACAGTTTCCAAGCTCCTCCTGCATCAATCATTTCACTCAATTCTCAAACCTATCACACCCAAGGCCCATAAGATATATAAAAAGATTATACCCAAAGACAACCTTCTCCACGCATACCAACATGATTAGCATACAAGCAGTTCATTATCCCCTAAAGATGGGACCATTGAATCACTTACAGGTGCTGAATCCTCTCCAACCCAAACCAAGAGGAGAAGGAAGGAAACGAGAAGTCTCTACGCCACCGCAAACCTACTTCCTTGCAACAAAAAGGCGGCTGCTAAATTAGGGTTGCTTAAATAAGCCATTAATGTGAGTAGAAATAATGGCAATGACGGAGGCGACAGAGAGAACACAAACAGAGACTTCTCTCAATTACGGAAGTGTTGAATTCTCTGAATTCTGAATTCAATTATTTATTTCTTTTTTTTTTGTTCCTTTTTTCCCTGTTTCTGTACTCTGGTTCGCTAGAACTTTGGAAAGGAAGAGTAGATGCTTCCCGGTTTGGGTGAGGCCCGGGTTATCCGAGTTTCCTACTTTTTGCGCTGCCATGTCAATTTTCATAAATATAATTAAATTACATTACATATTTATTTGGATCAATTTCATTCCATTTCATTGATGTCGATTAAAATATAATTCATCTCAAAAATTTTCACATGCTGGGACGTTCGTGCCGGACGAACAATTTCCGGCCGGAATCACGTCGGAATCGCGATTGAAATTGAGCCATTTCTCTTCCTTTCTGTAAGATAGTGAACCCTCTCTCTCTCGGAGGAGAGGTATTGTCCTGCATTGAAATCGTGATTCTTCCCGAAGTTTCTTCCTCAGAGACCGGCGGCTCCCACCCCATCCCATATTAGTTGGCTCTGGTCATCTATGGTTTGGAGATGTTTGTGGGTTTGTCACGTTCGTATTTCATGGTGCTCGACCTCTCTCTTCCAATCTCCGGGTATGATTTCGGCCGAAAATTGTTCTTCCGGCATGTGAAAATTTTGAATTTATCTATTTGTTTTTTGCGATAAAATTATTTTATTCCTTCCTCTTGTGATTTGAAAACTGTTATTTTATTATTATTTAATCATGTTTTTACAAAATAAAATAATAATAATAATTTCAGGATTAAAGTGTCTTTTTCAACCATTTTCATAATAAATTTTCATGCATTATAAAATGTTCTTTTTCGAAAGTAAATAGAGTAAAATGGCAATTTCCAAACCACAAAAGAATAGATGGATTTTATCGCAAAATATAAGAAGTAAATTATATTTTACTCAACAAATGTCTCTTCAAATTATGTACAACAAAAAAATCTTGACTTCATCAACGAAAATTGTATTGCATGTTTAGAAAATTTTGGTTTGAGAGATTTTAGGATTTATTTCGAAACAGATCAATTAATAGAAACTTTTTTATACAAACTAAGATCAATCATTAAATTAAATTTGTACATAACAATTCAATGAATATTATTAATTTGTACCAATTTTATAAAAAAAAAATTGGACTCCTACCATTTATGTTCGAAATATTAGGTGTAATTGACTGTGAAGTATAAATGTTGTTGCAAAAGCCTAACATATGAGAATTTAAATTTCAATTTATGTCCTTTTTTTTGGGTAAATAATTTCAATTTAAGTCTAATTAAATATCACGAAGACAGGTTCCTTGGGGACGCCGGACGTGATAGCTGAGGCCGAGGCTGACGCTATATATGGTTTCCTATTCTTATTTTTTTTTTTTATGCAAAGCGGGCAAATGGTTTCGGGTAAAGCCTGATTGACGGTGACATTAAGGCATATGATACGATACGATAGAGGGGACCCACAAGGCATGTGACATGGACTTTGCCCTTTATTAATAGAAATACAACTATACTTTTTTTTTTTAGAATACAACTATACATATTCACCATTGAATTTTTTAAAAAAATAATAAAATTAACAACGATAAATCAATTATCTACCCAAAAAAAAAAACGGTAAATCAATTTTTTTCCAAATATTTCGGATTTGGATTTTTAATTAAATTTTTAGCAAATATATGTTTATACCGCCTGTCCTCCATTCTCTTGAGATGGTTGTATAAATTAGATGAGTAATATTAGTTATATTTAATATTTTTATACTTAATTATGTATATCAAATAAAAGGATATCGATGAAATGACGTTATTTTGTATTTTTTTAAATTAGTTCAATTAATGTGAAACGCCGTCATTTCACATATAATTAGTATAAAATGATATCATTTTATATTATATACATAATGGTGACGGCTCCGTCGCCCTCAGTTTTTGCCCTCAAGTCAATTCCCGTCACTCGGATCGCCCGTTGACGGAATTGGGCACATCGTTAGAATCCTTATACATTGAATTGCATATGTTCAAGTTTTGGTGATATTCCGACGACGTTATCACCGTTTAACGGAGGGTTCACATTTCCCCTTGGGTTAAGTAGTCCTAAATAGGGTTTTAGAAAATTCCGGCGGCAAAGCCGCCGGAACCGAAACTAACCATGTACATATGCAATTCAATGTATAAGGATTCTTACGATGTGCCCAATTCCGTCAACGGACGATCCTAGTGGCGGGAAATGACTTGAGGGCAAAAACAGAGGGCGACGGAACCTTTCTGACACATAATTAAGTATAAATATATTAAATATACCTATCATTTTCGAAATCAAATATCTAGAGCTAAAGGGCAACACCAAGAGAGTGTGACAAGGGAGTAACGGAAAAAAATTCTATGTCTGGTTTTATGGCAGGAGTTCTTATGTTTTTCTTATTATTCTTATTTTTAGAATATTATTTTCCTTTGTTAAAAAAAGAATTTATGGTATTTTTATACAAATTCTTAAAAAATATTATTTGAAATAAATAATAATAGATTATAAAAATATATTTTATTTAACTAATTAATGACAAAAATAAGTATAATTATATCTGATCTAATTTTTAAACAAAAAGCATGTAATGAATTGATTATTTTTTAGAAGCTATAGGTTATACAAATAAAAACAAGTAGTAGTAATCTGAATAAGAACAAAAATCAATTGATTATTGTTTTTTGTTCTTTCAAAAAACAAACATTTTTGAAAGAAATGTGATTTTAAAAACAATCAGAATTTTAAGAAAGTTGTGCAAAACAAAACTTAGGGGCATTCGCAAATGTAACCTTATCTCAAATCTGTTTTTGAAAAGTAACATTTTAAAAAAAATTGCAAATGTAACCTCAATCTTTAAAAATAAATCAAAAATCGAATATATTTAAGTTTACGACTAAACGGTTACTACTAAACAATCACTAA
>JAOYMZ010000026.1:128622-153003 GCA_025802335.1 Pinguicula primuliflora | reverse complement strand
GAAGATTCTGGCTTTTGTTTGGACCACCAGCCGCTGGATCTCCATTCTATCATCGTTGAATATTTCAGCATTTCGCGTTGTCCAAATGGACCAGCATATTTGAGCGAACCAAGTGTGCCATTGAATTTGCTCCTGCAAAAAAGTAGCAGTCTGGTTAGCTTGAATCCAATCCTGGATCGTTGAATATATTCGATTTTTAAGATGAAATTTACAATTTTTTAAGTTTATTTTTCAAAAATAAATTTATTATAAAATTATTTTTACAAATGATCCCACCTTTTTTAGTTTGACTGATGATATTGGCATCTGCCACCGGTTAATAATTATATTGAGTGTCTGTTTGCAAATGATTCTATTTTTGTAAAGCACTTTTTCAAACCAAATCAAACATATCCAGTAAATCCCGCCCTTAGGTAGGGTCTGGAGAGAGTATGATGTACGCAATCATACTCTCACCCCTCAACAGGATGTGAAAGTTATTTTCGTGTAGACCCTTAGCTCAAAATAATAATAATAATAATAAAATAAATAAAACACTTTTCAATGGAAAAAATTAAAAAAAAAAGTAATTTATTTGCAAAAACTGTGGCGCTGATGAAAAAAAGCTAATAGTAGTGTTTGAAAATATTTTTAACTTTTCTTATATTCATATAAGAAAATTTCAATTTTATCCTTACAATTATATTAATGCTGTGTTTAATGCGGACTTATCAGTCACCTTATCAGTCAATTCTGACTTATAAGTCAATTTGACAAAATAAGTCTGTTACGTGAATGCCCACCTTATGACTTATAAGGTGACTGATTTGAAAAGTCATTTTTTTCAGTCTGATTACAAAATAAGGCGACTTATAAGTCATTCATTCCAATTTTGCCCTTAACTTTATATACCTACACGTCTCTAATATGAGTATATTATTTTAATTGTTCTAAACATTATTGTTAATATTTAAAATAATAAATATTTATTTAAATAATAAATTAGAATTATTAAAATTAAAAACATTTTTTTATTAAATAATAATTGTGATATAGAATATTATTCAAAATTACAATAACAATATAAAATAATATTCTTTTATGTCATTTTACGAAAATCAGTCACCTTATCAGGTAAATTTGCGAAACAAGTCTAATCAAATCAGTCACCTTATCAGTCCACTTCATCAGTCATCTCATCAGTCACCAGTCATCATATCAATCATCAATTACCTTATCAGTATCCTTGACCATCAAGTGACTGGTCAATGTTTTCTCCCTCTCTGGAAAATTTTTACTATTACCCTGTCAGATTCAAACTTTTTTAAAAATACCCTTGTACTCGCTCCCGGAGCGAGTAAAGCAGGTTACTCGCTTCGGAAGCGAGTAACTTTTTTCTTACTCGCTTCGGAAGCGAGTAAGAAATTAAGTATGTAATTAAAAATATTAATGATAGATAAACTCTCTCTCTCCTCAGTCCCATCCAAACAATCCAACAGGTTTCTCTTTCCTCATGAATCCAGCATTTTCTTCTTGCCGGAAACAAGATACACTTCAAAAATTGACATTAAGAATTGCTGAAACAGTCGAAAAATGGTGTAGAGCTAGAGTATCAGTCTTCTCCCTCACATTTCTCACTTTCCCCAATTGGAATTGGGTCATTCTGGCAAATAAAAATTGATTCTTGATGCAAAATAGGGTGTTGCAAGGCGGTGGCAGAGGTTACTTTCACACTGCTCATTTCCCGAGCCCATCAAAGAAAGGAACAGACATGGCAACCTCGTGGGGAAGATTGCAGATCTTCAATCCTAATTTTCTCTCTCTTGCAGTCCTTCTCTCTCTCTCCTGCTGTGATCTCTTCGTCGAAAGTGATCTTTGAGGAACGTTTCGACGGTGAGGATATCTCTATCAGACTTAGCCCGCAGTTTCATTTTCTGGATCCCGATTGTTATATTTTTGCTGGCATTCGGATTGTTCTATGGTTTTCTTATCGAGAGATCGGGCTTTGCCTCTACGCGTATCGATCTGATTGTTTTGATCGAATTAAGGGTTCATGTTTTAATTCATGAGTGAAGAGAAAAACTGTATTGTTTGGGATGAGACGAGAGAGAAAGTTTATCTAACATTAATATGCTTAATTACATACTTAATTTCTTACTCGCTTCCGAAGCGAGTAAGAAAAAAGTTACTCGCTTCGGAAGCGAGTAACCTGCCTTACTCGCTTCGGAAGAGAGTAAGAGGGCATTTTTAAAAAAGTTTGAATCTGGCAGGGCAATAGTAAAAATTTTCGATTTGGCCCCATTTCAGTTTAAATTTCGATTTGCAAGTTGTCCGTCGAGCATTGCTCTTATAATAATACAAACTTCACAAGCGGGCGCAGCATAGATACACAAGAAGCCAATAACAGAAGTGGTACATACTACATTTACAATAGTACATACAAGATAGACGACTGCAGCATAGATGTAAAGATAGGACATAGCTTAATAAGCTAGCTACTCCAGTTTTATGTACACGAGATTTTGATGCAGGTTACTCTACTTGCTAAGGATTCTGGGAATATGGACTAATAATAGATAACCGAACGTTCAAATAATAGCCTGGTGTACAGACCTCAAATGGTTGTAGCACTCGGGGCTGTCATTGAATGATTCCAAGCACACCCAGCATACATGTTTCCCACATTTGCATTCTATGTGATTGCACCCGTCGATTTTCTCGATCGTGAAGCCGCAGCAAGGGCAATTCTTGACATGTTCTTTACCCCTGCGCCAAGTATGCAGAGAAGAATCGGGGTCATCTTTGAATACACGATACTCCTCACAGGACGTGAACCACGAATGGTACTCCAGGTGACACCTCGTGCACGTCTCAACAAGGCACGCGCCACAGAAAAACGGGGTCGCCGGCTCATCTGGGCCTGCTACTCGATACACAGAAGGGCAGTCGGGCGACGGACAGAATCTGTACGTACCCCCACTAGCAGCCACATATGCACCCAAAGAAGCCCGGAAAAGTTCCTCCAATTTATCATTTTGCAGCAGATTTCTCAAGTCGGCAAGAACTATAGGAGCATTACAACCCTCTCTGGTGCATCCCAGTGGGAAACCATCATGGCTTCTGATTGCAGACTCAAACTGCTCGACCAAGCAAGAGCGGCAGAACTCATGACAGCAGCTTTCAAGCTTATAAGGATCTTCCACGTCACACAAACATATGGGGCAGGCAGTATCATAATCGACTGTCGTGCTTGGCTGCCCACAGGTCTCTGCAAGTTTAAAAATTATGCTCTCGACTCTTTGCTTCAAGTCTTTGTTACCCGAGATACATATACAGTGGCGCTTCACATTTAGAGAGAAATCAGCCTCAGGAAAAATGTCTTTAAGCCCAAGAAGATCCGGGCCAAAACGTTGAACAACTCTCTTCATCATGTCCGGAGATAAAACCCCACTGCGGAGGTGGATTTCAAGTTGCTTGCTATCATGAATTGCAAGAAGAGCTTTCACAAGCATCTGCTGAGCCCTATCAATCATTTTGGAGGAACCAAAAACTCTTATGATCATGCTGTGCCTCTCAAAAATTATATACGTCCCAGTCTCCCTCTGGGTGGATTTCAAAAGCAGGGTACCATCTTTTGTAAAAAGAATCTGGAGGACCGAAGGAGTAATATCAGGATGTTCCAAGATCTTTCCTTTCATAAGCTGTTCCAGGGGCCTTTTCAAATCTGTCACTATTTTCGTGCCGGTTGCAGAAATTTTCACTCTACAAATAGGGCCATTCAGGTCGGCCACTAAATTACATTCAGCGCCTGCAAAAGAGTTTGCACCACATTAAGAAAGATATCCCAAATAGTATGGAGCATAAACACACATATTTCAAGACACAGCAAGAAAAATAGAACAATCAGGCAGACTTATGGTTCTGCAGCATTAATGATATTTATACAAAGAAGTTGCTGGCAAAGAGCCATAGGTGCAGTGCAGAAGACGTCAAGAGTTGCTTTTTACATGCAAGGAAAGGTAGAGACACATTAGGAGGTCTATATACTTCGTAGGGCAACTTCGGAATTCTACGAAGATATTCAATCAACTATATAAAAGAAGCACTAGTAGAGGCAGACGAGGAAAGGCCTACGGGGTGGTGACGTAAGTACTAAAAAAGACAGATTTTTTTAACCCATGCTTTTATTAATAATGGATGTAGAAGAATTACAAGGTTTCCAACCTATTTAATGATCCTAGAATAAATCAACGAAAAAACCTAGATTCGGATTATTCGTGGACAACTACTGTCCATCCGAAAAAAGACAGATAAGTTTCCTCTAATATATCATTTCTAATCAGCCTAGTGACCTCGTCGAAGATACTCGTAACATGCTAAAAGGGAAGATAATTCACTCGCATGCAGAACAGATGATGTGCACATGAAATTTTTTTGCTGCTACTTACTCATAGGGCAAAGATTTCGAACCGTTTTTTGGTTTGACCTTCTTTAAGAAGGAGCCTAAAAGGAAGAATAATTGAATAAATAATGAAATATAAAAATTCTGAAACAAGACCATCAAGCTAATTCAGCAAGATATCGCAAGTATAACCGAATAATATCCACTCAAGAACATGAAATGTGAAATAGTTGTACCCGTTTCTTGCTGGATCCTTTTTGTTTGTTGCTGGAGCCTTTCCAGTAAAGGGTGTAGCTGTTCCTGAATGGCATGATAGACAGGTTTGGGACATGAGACAGAACTCTGGAAAGTTCGATCGCATCTGATTTTCTGCCAGGATTCAAATCCTGGCAACACTTTTCCCTCGATATGCTGCAGGGCCTTAGCTGCCGGCAAATATAGATCTTCGTCAAAAGTAATTGTAGCTTTCATGAAATTATCCAATGGCTTGGGTTCCATGACCTCTACATGAATACAATTGGACTGCGGATTCCGCCTAGGCATAAAAGGAGAAATTTCTCGCACTATTGCTTCTTCACAAGCCCTAAGGGGCGGATTGTCTGCTTCTTTTCCCCTCAACAAAAATAAGTGCAGTATGCGTCTAGTTGTTGCATCTCTCAGCACCTCATAGATTTCATCTTCAGATACCTCCCGATCAAGTCCGGTAATTACCACACTGCTGTCATCCTTTCTACTTGTTTCACATTGGACATACCTCTCACCAATTATTCGATTAGAGAAATGCTCAATCATAGAGGTAACATCGCCCGGATCACATCTCACAATTGCCACCCCCTTGCTGTATCTACGAGGCCACTGTATTTTGGCTCTGAGGGGCAGAAAGGACATCATTTTATTATCACCACAACCCATGCTTCTCGATGGAACAACATTCAATAACCCGCCACACAGCTCAAAATCTTTTAATTCGGCAGCCTTCTTTGAAGCATCAGGTGTTAGAAATGTCACGCTTCCCCACTTTTCACCTTCACCAAACTTTCTAAATGAACAAACATGGCCAGAGCTGAATCTCTCCAGGGAGACCAGGAGATCCTTATTACCAAGTGCATTAATGTTGGAGTGGAATATGTCAACAGTCAGAGATCTTTTCTCAAGTTCTAGGTGTTTTATCTCAGCACCAGATCCAAAGAGAGCCAATGGAGGCGAGACCGTAGATCCTTCACTTTTATACAACCATTTCTCCAAGCATTCATTTAGCAACAACTTCTTTTCATATTCCAACCCCTCAACCACTACTCCACACACTTTCTCCATGTCTAGAGAAGTTGCATACAGATATATCTCATTCTGATCAATATCTACTTCAACGTTTATCCTTTCATCAGTACAGAGTGCTCTGACAACTGAAACAAGATGACGCAGATTGATATTAGATTTCCCACAAAACCTTTTAAGCATTACACTTCCAAACCCCGACAAAGTCCTCTTTTCCAACCGTGCACTCTCCATATTCAAAAAATTGAACTGTGGAGGTGGGGAAAGGGTTGATAAGAGTTCAAAGTCAAATGCAGTGACACAGACTAGAGATTCATAGGATACTGAATATATTCCCCCAAAAACAACCCAAGTTGGTCTCTGACAAAAATTCAAAAGAGAACATGAAGGATGCAGTTGAACATGTTTCTTTGTCAATGCAACTTCAAAACCAAGCTGATCATAGCCCGAGTACATTGCCACATTTTCGGGGAGGGAAGAGAGAATTATGCTTTTCAGTTTCTTATCATGCTCAGTAGTTTTTTGGGGTTCCCAGTACCAGTACGCCGGCACAATAACATTAAGTTCGTTTTCAAGGCAAGCTTCTAGCTCTATTACAGCCTCTCGGCATCTCTTCAAGGACTTCGCATTTATGCTATTTTTCCAACACCAGGAATTTTTATTTTGGTCAGGCACAGACTCCCACTCCTTGTATACCGCAAGCAACGTGAAGAGATCACCATTAGGATGGCAAAATTGCACCTTAAGGCAATCAGACTTCAACTTATCTTCCAGCTTACCAACTCTGCAGAATATGCTGCTCGCATTTGCCATAACTGCTGCAAGAACAAGGCCCTCTCTACCCAGGCGCTGGTGGAAAGATGTCAGAATCATTTTACCTAGCCTAGGCTCAATACCCAACTTGACAATCTTGTGCCCTTCTGCAGTTAGCACATAACCATGATCTTTCAAAGTAATGGCTCCTAAGTTAATCAGATTTATGACAGCCATATCTATAGCTTTTTCACTAGGTGCATCAATGAAGTCAACTTCTTGCACATTCTTGACGCCCAAGGCAAGCATTTTAAGAATTGCTATGCCAAGATGCACCTTACGAATGTCTGGTTCCTGATGGGGTATCATTGACTCAAAATCAGTTTCACTGTAAAGCCTATAACATATCCCAGGCTCAGTTCTCCCAGCACGACCAGCTCGTTGATTAGCAGAGCTCTGGCTAATCCTGCACACCTTTAAAACATTCATGCCGGTAGAAGGTTCAAATCTACTTTCTTTTACCATTCCACAATCAACCACATACTTAACACCAGGAATTGTTAATGAAGTCTCAGCAATGTTTGTGGAAAATATAACTTTTTTCTTACCTGGATAGGTCCGAAATACTTTATGTTGCTCTTCATAAGAAAGTTTTCCATGTAAAGGCAGTATTACAGAAGTGTCGGCCTTAAAATTCTCACACGCCCATTCTACTTCCATTGGAGATGTCAAGAATGCAAGGATAGTGCCCTCCTTCTCAGTTCTACTAATCTCAGTCACCATATTCAAAACATCAAGAACATATGAATCGACATTAGCTGCTGTAAATCTTTCAGATTCAGAACGTGCATATTTTATATCAACAGGGTAGTATCTGCCAGGGACATGCAAAGTGTTACAACCAAAAAAATAGTCTGCTAATTGGGCTGCATTTGCAGTTGCAGATGTAATGACAAGCCTGAGACAAGGCCTCTTACGCAGCAAATTCTTGATTAAAGCCAAAAGGAGATCCGTATTTAAGCTTCTTTCATGAGCCTCATCAACAATAATGCATGAAATTTTGGAGAGTTGTGGATCACTTATATAATGCTGAAGTAGGCAGTGATCGGTCATAAATATAACTTTGTGCTCAAACTGCTGTCTAGATGAATACGAAGGATAGCAGGCCACCAAAGTATCCTTAAAACAATCACGGCTTTCCTCATTTACTCTTTCCGCCAATGAAATAGCAGCGAGTTTACGTGGCTGAGTACAAACAATAGATTCAGGGCTAAAAATTCCAGAATCCACAAGAAACTGAACCAACTGTGTGCTCTTCCCAGAACCTGTCTCGCCAATCAGTACTGTAACCTAAGGACATTCGCACAGAGAAAATTATTAGAGATCAATCAAGATAGAAGTACATAACTAATGATCATCATTAAGACAAAAGAACACAAAGAAACTAGGGTTGCAGTTTTCTCCCAGTGATTCTAGGGGCAAATTTAGATCGTCAGGTTCGTTCCTAAAACATTTTTTCTAGACAGAGAAGACAAATGAAATATTGAAGCCATTTACAATCTCACTATATTAAAATTACAAGCAATCAAATAACCTGTTGGCTATGTATTTGATTCAGGATTCCCTGCCTACAGCCATAGATCGGTAGTCCATCACCCAGCCTCGAGCATTCCCTCATCACCAACCTGCAAATCCTCGCCCAATTGAGACCTCCTCCATCCGAAAGTTGGAAAACCGGACAGGCCCCTTCTTCAGTCTCTTCTTCATTCTTCAGGTAATTTTCAATGCAACTGATCCCATTAAGGAATTCCTGCACCCTGTTCAAGATCAGATCCTTCTCCTCCTCCAACCTTTTCTTTTTTGCTAAAAGTTCATTGAAAGCACGTGGATTTTGCGGACCTGCCAGTAACTTAGAGACCTTCTTAATCTCATCTGCCACTATACGGAACTCCTTCAGACAATTCTCTACCAAATCACCCACTTTAAAACACTTCAATTTAGACAAAAACAGTATCCTCAACCGATTGTCCAGTTCCAACTTATAAGGGACATTCACGTTAAGAAAAACTCGAGGAGTAAAACCAAGACTAAAATCATCCAACTTCATTTCCCATAACTGGACCACAGTCTCAAGAGCCTCACTCCACTGCTTATAAAAAAGCCTACCCAAAACATCATTACTGATGAACAACTTATAATCAACTGGTGTGAAACTAAGCTTCTTAACTACTAATTCCTTTTCCGCCAATGCCATCACTCTCTCAGAGTCGGCTATAAACCGTACTTCAAAGTTGGGAGAGTATGGACCGGGAGGTCGATCACGACAGTGAGGAGAAATCTGAGGCTTGCTCCGGTGTTGTTGATGCGGATGGCCAGAAAAGGGCGGACCTTGGTAGTTGTAGTAGGGTTTCTGCACGAACCCACGTTGCGAACTGGAGTCATACGGCGGCTGACGGCGATCGGCCCTCGGCTTCCAGCTTGAGTGATGCATTCTTGAAGTTGATGCCTTGCGAGAATCTTCGAAACCCCTATCAAAGTTACCCGGATTCATCACAATTTCTTACATTATATTCAGAGAGGCACACCGCACCATAGGGTTTTCGGGTCATCACCATTTCGTCACGATTTCTTTCTTTTTTAGTTTTTTTTCGTCCAGATTCGTGTGAAAACTGAGGCTTACCAAATTGGTACGTCAAAGGGTTCGGCTAATTTACTTGTCGAAATTTAAATATAGAATAATGTTTTTTTGTATTTTTTATTAGAAGAATGGTATGCGTACAAAATTAAGTATATGACACAAAATGATGTCATTTTGTTTAAAAACATACACAATTTATGTCATAAAATAATGTCGTTCTGTGTCGTATGCTTAATTTTATATAAAGAATACATATCATTTGCGTTTTTATTATTACCAAATTTAAAATAGTGTAAATTATCACATTATTTCATGGATAAAAATGAGGAGAAATCTTATGGTGCAGATTGTTACAACCAGATTAATGATAGTAGGTCCAGAATTGTAATGACTAATTCACAATACTTGAATGACCAGCATTAGAATTCTGAACTCAACATCATTAATTTTCCAAAAATAAGATTATCACATTATATAATACTCAATAAACAGTCATTTCTAATATGAGCCATTCACCCGATAATCTGACCGTCCACATTAAATTGATTATTTAAGTCAATATTTATACAGGGTTCCATTAATTTCATAGTTGACATTTTCACCACAGGGTTAAATAAAAATGACGAAGTCATCGTTACCCGACCAATTCAATTTCACACTCTGTTTGAGAAGGTGGTCGCCTAATCCAAAGCACTGGATGGTCGCCCCTGCTCTGTACAAATACCCACTTAGACGACTTATATGAGCGCTTAAGCGGGTGCCTAGGCTGCATAGGCCGTCGGCGTCCTCTGATTGCCTAGGGTCCGCCAATCACTTTATCGGATCCTAATTTTACATCAATGAAAATGTGATACGGCGACGATTGACAAGGGGAGTTTTCTTTCAAAAAAATCCCTTTATTGGAGTCTCGTACATAAGTTTTAGTTTGGACTGCACCTGTTGTTTCGAAGGAAAGTAGCACTATTACCTGAGTTGTAGGCTGTAGCAGTTGGGTTGCAAACAGATCGGATCGGATTGGATTTTTTCGGATTTTTTCGGATTCGAAATTTGAGAAACAATAACCATATCCAATTCATTTAAAATCGGATTTTAAAAAACAATAACCGTATCCAATCCATTTAAAATCGGATTATTTTACTCGGATTTCGAATTCAAATTTCGGATCGGAAAGGATAGGATTCTGATATAATAGTATGCAATGTTCACGTTTAAAGAGGAAGACAACAACTAAAGCAAAATAATCAACATGACATAACCAACTCAGTATCCATAACATAACATAATATAAACCGACTCAATATCGATGATTGTTCTTTCATAAACTGTCTCATTTATAGATGTAGGTAAACTAGTCAACTCCGTTGAATCCTCAAAGTCCACATGTTGTGCAAATGAATGTCCCGTTGATTGAATATAAGACATATTCTGCACATATATAAATATTGTGCTTAGAAATAATAAAGTATATATAAGAATAAATTGCAACAATTAACTCATAAGTAATAGAGTTTACATAGTAAAATCCAGCAACAATAATGTATATACCCCATGATTTTTAAACTCGGGTGACTCTGTATATACCATTATCGTTTTCCATCCTTACTACAATAATTAAGGAGGAATATCCTTTTACAGAGAAAATGTTCAACAGAAGTAATGTCGTAGATCACTCCATCGAGAAAACACTTGTAATAAAACGCAAAGCAATAAAACAAAATACGGTGTTTGGAGACTAAATATCAAATAGTTGTCCACTCCCAGTCATATATATATTATAGTTAGCAAGGTATCCAAATCATTCCATGATATACACTAATAACATCTTAAGCATTACAAAACAGAATAAGTGAGTGCTTGCAAATTCCACGGAAAAGTACATTTTGGCATTTGCCGGTTGAAAAATCACTTTGGAGTGTTTGCAAACTTTACTTTTGTCGTTTGACTTTTGCCTTTTGCAGTAGAGAAATAAAAACAGCTAAAAGTCAGAAGCACCTATGAGATTGCTTTTGGAGTTGCTTTCATGGTGACATTTTTGTAAAAATTTAAAATATTAAATTTAAGACAACTTTACCCTCTTGAAAGGATTCTCCATTTGGAAAAATAATATTTTTGTCATTTGTTAAATTTATGTTATAAAAGTAAACTTCAAATTAATAATACGCAAACATTATAATTTTAATTCAGTGCATACCTAAACCCTAAACCCTAAACCCTAAACCCTAATCCTAAACCCTAATCCTAAACCCTAAACAAAAGAAATTGTAAATCACCCTTGAAGGAAGCCAATTAACCCAAATTTAATTCAGTGCAACAAACTCCAAACGCACAAATATAATACCCCAACTACTAAAAACAAAATATCAATCAAATATAGACAATACCAATAAATAATTGATTTTTCAAGTAGTAAATTTTAATTTACCTCAAAATTTAATTTATCCCTTATGATTTTAAAAATATAATTTACGCAGTTTGAAATATATATTAATTTACCTCCTTATTTTGTTTTATTTAAAATTATTACGAAAATGAATAAAATATCCTCATTTGAAAATTAAAAATAATTTAAAATTTAATCAAAAATCTGCAAAAAATAATAATATAAAATATAAAATAAAAAAATCAAATCTACATTTCTTATAACAATCTGTATTTTTAAAATAAATTAAACTAAAAGATAATAAATGGTAAAAAATCAGTAATTATTTTTTAGGAAAGAGACAAAATAAATACTAAATATTATATACGATATTGTTGGGAATATTTAAATACAATTGCTTTAAAAAATATATAAAAAATTAAATATATTATATAATGGTTACTCAAAATAATTTTTTATTTTGTTTTAATTCTTTATCATTAAATATGTCACATATTTAATTTTATTTTAACTTTTATAGATTTATTTATATTTTTACGTACATTTTTTATTTGCAATTTTTTATATTTTTTTTACGTTTTGTATTTTTTATGCTTTTTATATTTTTTTACAACATATTTTAATTAATTTTACTTTTTAACTTTTATTAACAAATATATATTACTTTTTTTAGATTTTCTAAATTACTTGTTTTTATTAAAATGATAATTTTTTAATAATAATAATAAATGATATATATTGATAAAATAGTCTTTTCCAACTAATTTTTCATAGTCCACTCTCAATTTCTGCGAGCGAAATTCACGCAGGCGATAAATTATTTTTTGTCAAAACATAAAGAGATAAATTATATTTTTAACATTTTAAAGAGGTCAATTAAATTTTGAATAAACTACGAGGATAAATTTAATTTTACTCATTTTTCAAGTGAAAAGATAACAAAAAAAATAAAGAGCTTTCTTACAGGTACAACAACAAACTAAAAATTTTAAACCGAATTCTATTAAAATGACGAAAATATCTCCCACTTAGCACAGAAACATAGTCTACACCAGGGAGTATTTTTGTCCTATCACAACATTCGGTCTACAATTCGGTTGGGGATTCGGTCTGTCAAGCATTTCTCAAAAAACAAAACCTGAAATAGTGAAGACTGAAGAATGGACGACGTGAAGAGTGGAATCGAAGGGAGGGACGTGAGTGAAGATGGAATTGAAGCCAAGCCCCAAAGAATGAACATTGAAATCGAACCGTGACTCCGCTCCGCCTGTGCGTGAGATTGAGAAGTGAGATTTTGAGCTTAAATTCAAATTCGAAATATTATTTTTTTGGCTCTGAACCCCCCCGAACCAATTTTCAGGTCTGTAGGATTGATGGCAGTATAAAAAAACACTGTGCCAAATGAAGAGATGCTTTTGGTTTGTTACATTCGTTGATTAATTGCACGTACGTATTGAAAAAGAGGGAGTGAAGAACACTATATAGTATATGGCTAAATGTCACGACGTATTGGTGTGACAGGCGGGCCGCCGGCAGTGTCCGCAATGCAGAATGCGGGAAGCATTATTGCTTATAAGCTATGTTCGAGATGTAGGTTGCCTAGGCCAGTGAATATGTCACTCTCCGTCTTGCCCGAATTATCGCTTAGGCTGTCGGTTTAGAGGCGGTCCTTTTAAGGATAATCATGTTTTGCTCAACTGTTACATAAACAAAATTTTCAATTGCTAATGGCTACTGGTGAAATCCTATGAACTGATATGACGGCGACTGCTTCAGAAACTTAAACAAGTCATTTATGCTTCTATGGTCTATGCAGATGTAGCTGGAGAGGATCATCGTATTGAAATGTAAAACTTTATCTTTATTAATGTACTCAAGAGCTCTCTGCGCTAATCCACAATTGTGTTGCAGAAGCGGTTATGCAAGAAGAATCGAAACATGAAACAGGTTACAAAAGACTTGAACCGTGCTTTCAAGTGTTATTTTTTTTCATAACATGCTATCAGAATGAGCCGGCAATCGCCTGAAGAAGTTGCAAGGAGCTGAAGGCAACTTGTTTCTAAATCTGGGATGCCTCAAAAACACGAATCCTGCCAAGAGAGTCACTATCTTGAGTGGAGTTACATACAGAGTAACAGCAGCACATACACAGAAGACTATGAATATACTGGTTGCTCTTGGATCCCTCCAGCTGAGAAGAGAATGCAGCCTTTCCCCCTGCGTTGCCATTTCTCCAACGACAGTCTGTATCCTCCCCGCCACACTCCGCAACCTGTCGTACCTCATACGAACCACATCTTGAGGCCTAGAAGTCGGAAACGTGTCGAATTCTTCATCCATTTCGTCCGGATGGGCACCTTCTGCCCAAGAAAGTCTTGTGTCCATGTGTGGAGGGTGTCTCTTTCTGAACCTCAAGTTCCAGATCCCTATCAGAAACATGTAGAGGAACGCTGTAGGGAGGATCAGTTCAGGGAAAGAGATCAGTATGCAGTAGAGTATGTGTACTAGAATGGTGGTGATGGGATTCTTCCATTGACACACTTCTCCCAGCCACTTGCTCATGGAGAGAATACTGGAAAAGAGAGCTACAATTCTAAAGAAGTTGGCTTTACTTCTCCTCATGCTCCACATGTGTGAATCCACATCCAGCATGTATTCAACCACTTCTTTTCGGAGAGGCGGTTCGGCTCTCGCAAGCCTTGATGCAACAATGCTCATTGCCTGATATCTCAGGCTATCCAGCTGGTTCACAGTGAAAGGGTGTATGTAGTGCATTTTGGGAAGCAATGGTTTCCCATATAGATACAACATATGGGATATAGACAAGCAGTTGAAACGAAAGGCGAGTTGTAGTTCTCCCATTTTCTTCAGACCAGATGGTTGCAGGACAAGGAGAGGGTAGGAATGAGTGTAGATCCTGTCTGTTTCAAGAGTTGAAAGACGAATCCTTACCTTCCCTATCCTTGAATCCCTGATGGCCTTATCTCCTCCCCATCCTAAATGGCAGTTGTCGAAAACTCCCAATGTGATCACAGTGCAAGGATCATAAACTTCCCATGTGTATTGCTCGTTCCATTTGGGGCTCAGGCATTCAACTATAGTCCTTGTTCTTACCCATTTCTGCCCGTATTTCGCGACGCAGTATGCATTCGTGCTTCCTCTCCCATCCCTGCTCTTCATGGGGAGCAATCCATGTGCACTCAAGATTCCAACTTCAAGGATCCCAATTGGATCCTTCCAAAGTTGTTTAGCAGTAGGCCTTTGATCACTGATATACATAGCTGACTCATCCAACACATGGTATCCTCCTTCAAGACATGCTCTAACATGAACCCTTGTAGCAAATTTATGTTCCTTTCTCCTGTCCCCTTCCAGGACTCCAAACCCATACCTCTCCATGTTCAGCCACCGCGAAACCACGGGACGGTGATCCATACGCCTCTCAAACACCTCCAAAGGAAGGCTTATCCTCCCAACAAGCTCATCCTTTGAAGGGCTCATCTTATTCTCAACTGTGATTACTAATGGCTCCTCAAAGGGCTCAGCAGCTACAAACACAAGATCTTCATTCCAAAAGGGATTAATCGTCCTGTTCGCGCATAGCTTTGTTTTTAGTATCTGATTCCCAACTTGTGCTTTCACAAACACATGGGGCAACTGGCTCTTGTCACCAGACTCCACATCCTGTGCTTCAATCACATTCAGCCTGAGGTACCAAAGTTTAGGAGAGACATAAACTTTAGACCGAACACTATACACACCTTCTCCGAAAACGGAAGCAGCATCAGAATGCCATGCCTCAGGAAAGGCCTCATCAGCCTGAGTTCCCATCCATACTGCAACCATCACTTCCCCTCTCAGTTTACCGTCCAGCCGGTACCACTGTGGTGCTAATGGACTATCCGGCGGAACTCTAGTGGGAATTTCATTCATGTCGAACACAACTTTTCCTATGATATCATCTCTTCCCACCATCTCCCTATCTCTCACAAACACTTCAAGAACAGAGGACTGTATCTTTTCCTTTGAGAATGCAAACACTTGGTTCCACTCCGGGTATGTCTTCTTCTCGAAGTGATGTGTCCTGCCCTTGTAGTTCCCAAGCTTCACCTCCACATAAGGATCACAGCTGCCGCTGACGGGGTTCGTGGGGAGGTCTCTGGCTCTAACAACACGAACGTAGAGATACTGCATTTGTTCGACGAGATCATATGTGGTGGTGGCCCTGTCGCCGCCGCTGATCCATCCTCCGACACCACGAAGGCCGCCGTGCGGCCACCGCTCACCCAGATTCGGGTTTGTGGATTTGATCTTGTAGTCGTCTTGTGGGTGCATGGTTCGGCCTCTTACCAGCGAGATGAAGCTGTTGCACTGGTTTTCTTGTTTTCTTTTTCCAACTTAATGGTGTTTTATCGATGCAGGGAATCAGTGAAGAAGAAGCCTCGTACTATGACCACTCAGAGACTTAGATGAATGATGCTTTCAAACTTTATTCGTCTCCATCTTTAACCTTTCTTCATCTCGAAGGTGTCCATGATGCTTGTTGCTTTCTTCATCAAGACTGCAACCTAATTCTCCCCCTTGGAAAGGCAATCTTATCAACCGGTTTGATTCGGAATACAATGTGATCTTAGTAGGATTGTTACCATGTAAGCGGTAGGAAAATTTTCACCTCCGGGCATATAATCTGGACCGTCATATTAAATTGTGGTGCAAAATTGTGGTATATATTTAGTTGGCGCGCAGGAGTTTTAATAATAAAAGTTCTCATGACTCTTATATATTTGCTTCTTTCCATGTATTATTTAACTGTCCTAAATCTGCACCTTCATTTTCGTTATGGTAACAAAATTTCGTTTCCTTCAACAAAAGATTTGAATGATTTGGAATCACTCATTGCATATATAAAAATAGATATACAAAATAACCACCAACCCATCTCCGCCTTTCATCTTTGAATATAAAGGACTTATATAGCACACTTCTTTCTTTGCACCCTTTTTGCACCTATAAGTACAAAAAAACATATACCAATATTCATGTATGAACTTGTGGGTCACACTATCAATAATGTGAGAGAGGAGAGTGAGCGCACAAATGAGCGGTGCGCTATATTACTTTTGTTGACTATGACCTATGACTATCGGAGATGAAAATCATTCACAACTTTCAACATAAAGTCAGTCTACGTGACCAATAATATTAAAATACAATTTAGACTGATGAATTATATATATACATAATTTTTTCATATATAATTATTTATAATCAATGTTACTTAACATTTGTGATTATAATGGGTGCCCGTAAGTTTAACACATTTATTTTATGTGTGATTGGGTCTCACATCATATCATATATCAATATTCCATTGAACATTTGTACACAGGAGGGTAAGTGGTTAGACTTGAGGGGGAAAAGGTTTTAATCAAACCGCTGAACCCAAAGTGCAAAATTAAACTGCTAAGTGATGAAGAGACCGTAAAAAGATTGTGATTCGCAATCTTCGACCTTGGAAGATGCTAAATGGAAAATTGGTGCGACTAGCTTGGATAAAAATTTGAGGTACACCTCTCCATTGGTGGTGTGAAGACTTTTTCAAGGAAGTGGCTACCAGAGTAGGAAGCGTGATGAAAATAGATGAGAAAACATGCGACCAAAGTGAAATGTAGTATGGTAGAGCTCTGGTTCTAACCACTCCGAACAACAATATATATACACGGGTCAAGGTGGACACAA
Source organism: Pinguicula primuliflora (assembly GCA_025802335.1). Taxonomy (NCBI): domain Eukaryota; kingdom Viridiplantae; phylum Streptophyta; class Magnoliopsida; order Lamiales; family Lentibulariaceae; genus Pinguicula; species Pinguicula primuliflora. The sequence continues at coordinate 135,837 of JAOYMZ010000026.1, read as the reverse complement.
GTGATGAAACATTTACCGTGATACTGGAAGAAGAAATCAAAGGCTCAAATACGTATAACTCTAGAATCTAGCAGGGAAAAGGCCAAAATAGATTACAATACCAAGTACAGAAGGGGCTACCGAGCATGATAAGGAATGACCAGTACTAGAAGGCACTACTGTTTGAAGACCCGAAGTTAAACACAACAACCCCAGTATAGAAGCAGCAGGAACATCCTCAATAAACAAAGAAGACTAAGAGATAGACTTGGATGAAATCTCAGTTGAAATGAGAAACAGGCAGCCACCGGAAAGCTCAAAACCTGGAATGCTCTCGACAGAAAAAATGGGTGATGAGGCAATAATTCTCATCTCGAGCCACGAGCCGAAGCCGTCGCAACATCCTTCCCAATAGAGGATAACACCAGAAAGTAATATGACTGACATGGATGAGCACGCTGGAATTAATGAAGCAGATCATGGGTTGCTCTTGACGGCAGTATTGACAGAAGATGGAAATTTTGAGGATAGCTTGAGAATATTGAATGAAGAAGCTCCTGAATTGCCCTCCCAACAAATTGAATCAGATGCGCCTAATCGGTCAGGACTTGAGATTGAGCAGCAATCCCATCAGGAATGCCCAGATGGAGAGTTTCGAGAAGTGTCAGAGAACAATTTAGGCAAAGAAAGTTATCATACCCAATTCTAAGCGAGGAAGGACAACTTGGCCCCGGCGAAAAGAAATAAGATTAAATTGGGACGACTCACAGACAGGGCTATTAGGAAGCCCATTCCATTTAGGCTACTGGAACACAACGAAGACCCTGTAGTGACACTTCAGCACAAGTTAAAGGCACGTGAATGCTGGGGTCATCGAGTCGAGAAGGTGAGGCAAAATGGGCGACAACTGGCACTGCATAAATAACAGTCGATTGAAAATGCAAACAAGAAAGCTCGGGAGACAATGCTTTTGGTAAAAGCGATCAGGATCGAGTTATCAAAGCAACACGTGGATGCATTGGTTCAAATGGAACTCAGTCAAGAAAATTGCAACATAGATGAGTAGTTTTTAGTATAGCCGACGTGTGGGATCCCCCGATGTTGAGAATAAAGTTATCCCATACCGATTTCATCAAATCAAATTCACAAGTATAAATAGGATTGTGGGCTACATTCAATCATCATAAGCTTATAATTTTAATGAGGGTTGTCCACCTTCCTTATTATATTAGCCCACTTACGTGCACCTGTGCACACGAGGCCCGAGCCAAGAGAGAGAGGCAGGATGGTTTTCTAGCATGATATCGGAGTCAATAATAGTCTAGCAACAGGAAAAAATCTGGCCTGTATACGCTTCCGCTCTTCTAAAATTCTTCAGTGTGGCAATCAAGTCCGACAGAGTTTGCCTAATCGGACTTGAGAGTGAGTTTTAAAGAGCTCTTGTCCTACACCAAAAGTGTAAGTGTGAGAAAAATAATTTAAATAAGAATTGTGGGGAGAACCTATTACCTAGGGCTCAAGGTTTTATTGGTGACACCCACATTCCTACCAAATTTACCCCCACACGCACTTGCACACACGAGACCCAAACCGATCGTAAATGGTAAGGCTCACTTCTTCTTCATGGGCTCGTGAGTCGAGTGTTGGGCCGGCCCAAGTTTCCTTCCCATTTTTTCTAAATTCTATCATGGTACGAGGCTCGAGCCCAGAAAGAGGCAGATATGTTTTCTAACATGGTATCAGAGCGGGCAGTATGAGACTCGAGTTTATTCCCGGAGGATATTCCAGAGTGTTATACCCATGGTGGGGGATCCATGGAGGTTTGGCCCAATATGGGCATTGTTATCCAAGTCCAACAGGATTTACCTAGTTGGATTTGAGGAGGAGTGCTGAGAATAAAGTTGTCCCATACCGATTTCATCAAATAAATTCACAAATATAAATAGGATTGTGGGCAACAATCAATCACCATAAGCTTATGGTTTTAATGAGGGTTACCCACCTTCCTAATTACATTAGTCCACACATGCGCACATGTGCGAATGAGGCTCAAGCCCAGAGAGAGAGACAGGACGACTTTCTAACGCCCGAAACAACGAATTTGTACATTACACAATTTTTTTCAATAGAACAGTTATCCAAAAAAAACTTGCCCAAAAATATACTTTTCAATAAAAATAACTAGACAAACAATTAATCAACTATCCACAATTCTGTTTCGCAATCGAAATTTGACAAAATTCAGCAACACAAGAGTTGCTGTTAAACAACAATAACCAGAAACTCTCTAGAGTTTTTACTCAACCGCAACAACTCTCGATAGTTGTCACTATGACACAAAAAGTATTTATGCATACAATGCTAACAATATCATACAATTGAATTGAAGTCATAAATAATTTATAGAACAACAAAATATACCAAAACTTATTTATGACGATTGATGCAATTAAAATTTTTTTGTTCTCTGAATACATGAGGCGGTCATGCAGATGCGAGCACGTAGAAGAGTTTCAACTTAAAGGAAGAGAAAAGATGTTTATTTATGTGCTAATATATTTTCTGTAAAATATAATATATTTTATTAATTGAAATATAATTTTTTTTCAATTTTTTTTTTGTATTTTTTAAGGGGTAGGTGTACCCCTCCTGCCCTGGCTTCGCCAGTGTGGGTGGGTATCCCATCAAGTATATATGTTTTGAACATCCATATTATAGAAAAATGATAGTTGTGGTTGTTAAAAAAAGTTGTGGTTGTTTATACATAGGTGTTTTTAATAAGTGATCTCCCATTATTATAACCTAAGTCAATTTTGTGCAGTATTCAAGAAAGCGATGAGCGGCCCTGGGGCATTTTCAGGTCGCCCAATGTCCAGGCTATCTGGGCGGCACCCAACCGCATAGGCAATTTTTTATTTTTCAAAAAAAATATTTTTTTAAATACATAAATTTGGGTGGGTGCCCAATCAGCTGGGCTGCCCAGCATGGCGTCCGATTCCAAAGGGAAGCAATTTTAAGTATGCGGCCACCTAGACGGCCACATACTAAAATGGTGATTTTGTTAGGGTCCGTTTACTTGAATTCCGCCCAATTAATTAGCTTGACATTAACTTAGGGTGTAAACCCACAATTTACACCAATTCCAGAATTGGGCTGGAATGGGATTGAACCTTTCAAAAAATAATTCCATGTTTGCTAACAGTCCAAAATGTTGGCCCAATTCAAAAAATAAAGTCAAGTGACCAAAAAACCCTCCTTCGCGGCATACATCGATTCTCCTCCTTCTACTTTCTTCCTTTTGCCTCTTCGATTTCCACACCTTCTCACAGCACGCCATTGTCTGCAAGAAGAGATGACCAACGGTGATACTGTAAAATTGTCGTCTCCACTAAAAACGGTGACCTCGAACGACGCAGGGCCTGAGCCTACAGTTATACAACCAACTGTTGATCCTCCGACCAACAGTCCTCCGACGGTTGACAACATTCCACCACCACCCAAGTTCACCAAACGCAGCGCCTGTCCTCGTATGTGACGAGAATGTTGCTGCAAGTTTGATCTAAAGATGTCACCTTTTGTATGAGATATGCACTTTTTTGCATGGTGCTAGATTTAGCATTTAATTTCTAATGACTTTCAATTTCTTTCGTTTGAAGGTTGATGGATGTATTTATGAGTATAAGACTGTATATTTTTGTTATTGTACATACAATTTTATCATACATACAATTTGTTTGAGGCATAAATGTGGAATTTATTGCTTAGTGTACAAACTATATTTGTGAATATTTGTTACTTACTATTAGATCTGTTCGTGAAAGGCCATGTAACAGTTATTTATTGTAGGTAAAGATACCTTTTTGGGCACATTTAGTTACTATGTCAGTCTCTATATATATGTAACTCTGAGTACTTATGTAATAACTTTAATCAAGCTGATTTTGAAGAATGGGAAGAAGCTATCGCTGAACACAAAAAACTATTGGCCAGAGAAAACCGAAAGAGGAAGCTAGAGTTGGATGAGATTCAGAGAAAGAGAAAATAACTTGACATGAAAAAAAAATCTGCTGAAGGTGGCTATCCGTTTGAGTGGCTATCGGACTTCGATAGCTCTAAGGAGGCAACACCTGAGTACATAACAGACATCTCCTACCACTCCTCCGAAGACCATGCACAAATTGAGGATTCAATGCAAACAACCTCCACCATGATTGGACCGTCTTCATACCTCTCTGATCCTGAGGCTGAGGATGATGAGGATGAAGAGGAGGAGAAGGACGTGGATGAGGAGGAGGAGGAATACACGGATGAAGATGATGATGATGATGATGGTGATGATGATTTCTGAAGTATTCCATCCACTTCTGCAGTTCTGATTAAAGAGTGTCATCCTTTTTTGATGTTGGTGATGTATACCTGTAATCAAATCATTGGTTTTCTACAAGAAAAAAAATGCTCTGTCTCTCTAAAAAATGCTCAGTCTTCTCTCTAAACTCCCCAACGCATTGTGTCGCTAATCGTACTCTGATCATCCCATGGATGATGAAATGGATCTCACCACCGCAGGCTTTCCACCGTTACCTCCACCAGCCAATGGTTCCATGACACCCACCAAGCAGGCATACTCGTCTGAACTAAAAGGCACGGTAGGGGCATCCCCTCCCCCGTCGAACCCTGCCTTATTCAGTTCTCTTTTGAGCCCTAAATTTGATATGTCTCGGCAAAAAATTGAGGTTCTTCCCGCTAATGTTATTCACTCATCAGATAAGTTAGGACCGACAATCGTCTTCAACGACGCATTCAACTCCAAATGGTCCAGAATATGTCAAAGACCTTGATAATTCGACCGCTTGGCCAAAACATTGGCTATCAATCCCTGGCTAGAAGCTTAAACAGTCAATGGAAGCCAAAAGGGGACTCAGGCTAACCGACATCGACAATGGATACTACCTGTTACGTTGCACGCATCTTGAAGACTATGAAAAAGCCCTCTTTGAAGGACCTCACACCATCTCCAGCACCTATGTTCGTGTGTTCCCGTGGCATCGAGACTTTGACGTCAAAGACGACCACATCAAAAATGTAGCGACCTGGGTAAGAATCCCTGGACTGCCTCCACAATACTTCAAGGAAAGTCTGCTCAAGGAGATTGCCAAACCTATCAGATTTATCTAAAAGCAGACACCCACACTTTGACAGAGGCGAGAGGTCTATTTGCCAGACTTGCCGTGCGTATAGATCTCCATCAACCTTTGAAGCTGGCTGTTACAATCAATCGGAAACCCTTTCCAATCCAGTACTAAGACTTACATATTATCTGTTATAGCTGTGCGAGATTCGGTCACCTTACAGAGAACTGTCCTCACAAGGTGATACCGCCTATGACGAATGCTGCTCCAGCTCCGGTGCCGTCCGAAACATCAAAAACTGAGGTCAATGCTACTCCGGCAACACTTCGGCATCGGAAAACAACCATCTTCAAATGGTCCAAAAGCCTGATCAAGCACATGCTCCTGTCAATGTCATACCCTGCTCTGACCCAACAGCAGATTCACACAATTTTTCCGATCTCTCAAAAGCCGGGCCCTGGATGGTGGCCCAGAAGAAAGGAAGAAGGCCATCTGCTCAGCCCAACAATTCAAATCAGCACACATCTGTTCAAAAGACCCACGTTGCAACCTTTTTTAGATATAATATCCTTAGAGATCTGGAGGCAGAAAATAAGTCAAAATCGGATGCAGACCCAACAAAAGCGGCCTCCAAGGATCTAGGCCAAACACGGCCCAAGCACCTCATCTGCCAAATACTAGAATGTAAGGCCGTGTGGCAGTTCAGCCCAACCGACTATCAAAAAAATCCAAAGGGAAGAGGAAAATTAACACCTCTGCGGCGAAAGAAGTTTCATGGGCCTAGAAAAACTCACCTCCACACCAAAATTCAGGGAGTTTTCTTTCATCACACCACCCTGACTCATTCAGTTTCGGCTCCCCAGTATTCCAAAACATGTGTCTGTTATAGTCCCTCATCCTTCTTCTCCACTGATTGCAGGTTCTCCAACAAATCAACACAATGATTTAATGCCTCTGTCCACCAAAGTGGCTGGATCCAAAGGTTTTTATGTGGGCCATCAAGGAATCTCTCTTGGGATCAAGAAACCAGACCACACCCAGCCACCATTGGAGACCGACACTCAACATGGCACTGAACCACAAGCATCAATCGTCGAACCCAAGCCGATCGAAGTGAAGGATCCGACAGCGCTCGAGGAAAATCAACCTCCAAATCTGGATCCTGACATTCAGGATACAGAAATACAAGATGCCGACAAGTCAATTGTCCATATCCATACGATCGCATCTATTGGTTCAGAACAGACCAATATGGAGGGAGTTTCTACTTCATGACTTTATTTCCAGTTTTCTCTATTTTTTCGAATTTTCACTGGTATTTTTGCATCCTCACAACCTACGGTTTTTATGGATAGAAAAATCATCGCATGGAATTTGCAAGGCATGGGAAATATCACCACGATCTCTGCTATTCACAATTTAATCAAATCTCATAAGCCTCTTATTCTTATATTATTGGAACCTAGGGTGAGTGGCCCTATTGCATCAACCCTAATTAACCAAATTGGATATGGTTTTGAGAATTCATTCAGGGTTGAAGCACAAGGCTTCTCTAGTGGTATTTGGATCCTTTGGACAGATTCTGTACAAATTACTATTCTAGACTATGATTGGCAATTTGTTCATTTTAATGTACTTATTGATGATTCTGGCGCTCTAAATATAACTACCGTCTACGGATCTCCTAACCCCAAAATTCGTAAGACATTGTGGCCAAAACTTTCGTATATTACAGATCAGACAAACGTACCGTGGATGGCCATAGGGGACTTCAACTCCTTCCTAAGGGTGGGCATTCGGGATTCGGATTCGGAATTTGCCGAATCCCGATCCCGTCCCGAACTAATTCGGGCCCAAAATTTTGGGCCCAATTCCGTCCCGAAGATCGAAGTCCCGAACTAGTTCGGGACTTCGGTCTTCGGGACGGGATCGGGACAGTCCCGAAGCCCGAATTACATATTTTTTAATTAAATATTTTTTCTTATGTATAATTAATTATTTTTTAAATATATATAATTAAATATTTTTTTAATATGTATAATTAAACATCCAAAAGCTAAAATTAAATATTATTTTAATTAAATATTTTTTAATATATACAATTAAC
>JAOYMZ010000026.1:107421-117673 GCA_025802335.1 Pinguicula primuliflora | reverse complement strand
AAGGTCACCTTGTTGAGGCCTGGTAGTCGCTTTTGTTCGACAAGAACCTTCAGACCTTGTTCTGATATATGTCCAAGTTTCTGGTGCCATTGCATTGTAGTAGATTCTCCAGATGCAACAGATGCTTCTGCTTCCTGCAATGTCTCCCCCTCTAGCACATATAGTTTTGCAGCTTCCTTTTCTTCCTTCATAAGCACAAGTGCGCTACGGATTATTTTCATAATCCATCTCTCAATTTCAATCTTGCACCTGAGGTCATCGAATTGTTCCAAAGACAATAAATTTTTCTTCAAACCAGCAACGTGCCGCACTTCTTGAATAGTGCGTAGCGAGCCATCATGTAACTTCAAGTTGATGATTCTGATATCGACGATCTGCAAAGCATGAATCGAAGAGCCACACATCAGCAAATCTATGCCCGCCTTCATTTATTATCGCCGCCTCACAACATAAGGCTTCACAACATAGGGTCATTCCTTCACCCGAACTATCTGCAACATTTCTTTGAGGAGTGGAATTCTTTGAATTCCAACAATCTTTCTTGAAGTGATCAATTTCGCCACAGCCGTAGCACTTCAAACCCTTCTTACTTTTAGATTTGCCTCTACCCTGGTTCTGGCTCCGATACCAATTGTTGTGAAAATAGGATGGATAGAACCAAACCGCAGCTAATAATTTGTAGGAAATAATACTGAAGATAAATAGAACACACAGATTTATGTGGAAAACCCCTAAACAAATCAGAGGAAAAACCACGGGCAGAGATAGAAGAATTCCACCATAAATATAGGAGTTACAATCTCTTTAGACCACTAGGAGATACCACTTGTAATCTCTCTAGAGAATAAAGGATAAATGCTCAAACTCTCTATTTTTTCTTCTAGTATTTCTCTCTGTAATGAGACTCGGAGATTTTGGGATGATGAAACAAATGAAGGAGGATATTCTTTTATATGAGAGAAAACGCGTGAAAATAGTAATGTGAATGATTATTTATTTCTTTTCCACGTTTTTCTTGTTTCCGTCCATTTGTCTTTGCCCTTTCTTATCAACACTATTTTTTTCCTCATTGCACATTTAATACTCACATGGGGGCATTTTCTTTACCATTGCTCACAACTAGATAAATTTTTTAGTCTAGAATGTTATGTTCCATTCGTCATAAGTTATATTGGATTTTGATCTTATGTTCATTTATGATCCTAACCATCACAATTATAATTATAACTTGGGAAATGCAGGATTTATGATCTTGACTCTTGAGTACTTTTCTTTTGTCTGCATTAATTCGAATTTTCCATCTACCAAATCCATTCATCTCGCCACAGATGTTGTAGTGCATGGGTAAGCTTCAATTGCAATTGCAATTGCAATGGGATGAAAACCATACAAACCACGTATGGAGGAGATGATTGGGCCAATCGAATGGAAACATGACACACACTGTCATTTCACCCACACGCACCCCGCGTCTATTTAATCCCCACCACCGAACGGGGGACTCAAAACACACAACACGCAGTAGAGAAGGGGTGTCAGTTGTTGAATCGAATCCCTCTTCAGTCTCGAGTTACAAACAAACTCCCGTCGTTCTCGTTTGAGAGTAAAGGGCGATCGAAATGTTCATTGAGAAATACAAAGTTGATAGCCCAAATGTCAAGTACTCGGAGGGGGAGATTCACTCCGTATACGATTATCAAACAACGGAGCTTCTGCATGAGAACAGAGATGGCACATACCAGTGGATCGTGAAGCCAAAAACTGTCAAATATGAATTCTTGACGGATACCCATGTCCCAAAATTGGGGTATTTTTCGTTTTGCTGGTGTTTCTTTTGTTCAATTTTACATTCAGGTTAATTTATTCGGTTGGTCGTGTTTATGTAGAGTGATGCTGGTAGGATGGGGTGGCAACAACGGCTCGACCCTCACTGCTGGTGTTATTGCAAACAGGGAGTGAGTAATTTTTTTCCTATCTCTCAAGCGATTGAAAGCAATTTATTGTAAACGAGCGTTTGATTCTCTACAGAAAGAATCCAATCTCTAGCCCTTTTGGTTAATAAACCTTGTGAATCTTTACAGAGGGATTTCATGGGCAACAAAAGACAAGATTCAGCAGGCCAACTATTTTGGATCATTAACTCAGGCATCTTCAATCAGAGTTGGATCCTTCAATGGCGAAGAGATCTATGCTCCATTCAAAAGCTTGCTCCCAATGGTAATATTCATTTATGGGTGCCCTTAGATTTTTAATACTGATGCTAATATTTATCATGATTTTTGCCTCTGAATAGGTTAACCCGGATGACATTATTTTTGGTGGTTGGGACATCAGCAACATGAATTTGGCCGATGCCATGGCCAGAGCCAAGGTGTTGGATATTGATCTTCAGAAGCAGCTGAGACCCTATATGGAACACATGGTTCCACTACCAGGGATCTATGACCCTGATTTCATTGCTGCAAATCAGGAGTCGCGTGCAAACAACGTGATTAAAGGAACCAAAAAGGAACAAGTCGAGCACCTTATTAAAGACATCAGGTAGCTGTAGTAGCCTTTGTTTTTTTTGTATGAATCCATATCCTGTATTTTTTCCATTGGAGGGGGAAATTCTTGAATTTTTGGTTGATTGCTAGGGAGTTTAAGGCGAAAAACAATGTGGATAAGGTTGTGGTCCTGTGGACAGCTAACACAGAGAGATACAGTAGTGTTGTTGTTGGGCTGAATGACACCATGGAGAATCTTATGGCTTCTGTGGATAAGAATGAGGTCGAGATATCGCCTTCGACTCTGTTTGCCATAGCTTGTGTTTTGGAGAATGTCCCTTTTATCAATGGCAGCCCACAAAACACATTTGTCCCTGGTATTTAAAGTCAAATGTTTTAACTTTATGTCTCATTGAAATGAAACACTTCATTCAAATGCTTACTGGAAACTATCTTTCTATTACAATTCAGGTCTAATTGAGCTGGCCATCCAAAGGAACAGCTTGATCGGTGGAGATGATTTCAAGAGTGGCCAGACCAAAATGAAGTCTGTGCTCGTTGATTTCCTTGTTGGAGCTGGTATAAAGGTAAAAAAAAACAGAACAGGTTTTCTTGATATCTAACCACCGTTCGAGAAAATGGTGGCGGTCCCTCAGGGCGGAGGACCTCTGCCTAGTGTCTAGCCCGCCTTCTCGAACAGAGTATTTAACTAGTATTTTTATGATTCATTGAATTATTTTTTCTTCAACAGCCCACATCCATTGTAAGCTATAACCATTTGGGTAACAATGACGGCATGAATTTATCCGCCCCACAAACATTCCGATCGAAGGAGATCTCTAAGAGTAACGTGGTGGATGATATGGTGGCCAGCAATGGCATCCTCTACGAGCCAGGCGAGCACCCTGATCACGTCGTTGTTATCAAGGTCAGTACGCAACTTATTGAATTAACATATAACAACGATATGAGTTTAACTTGTTCCAGACAAATGATCTGATAATGTTACTACTGCAGTATGTTCCTTATGTTGGAGACAGTAAGAGAGCCATGGATGAATACACATCTGAGATATTCATGGGAGGGAAAAGCACCATTGTTTTGCACAATACTTGTGAGGATTCTCTTCTCGCTGCACCGATCATCCTGGACTTAGTCCTCCTTGCAGAGCTCAGCACACGCATTCAGCTCAAAGAAGAAGCAGAGGTTTCTTCTTTGTCCCTCTTCTCGTTATGAAATAGTCTGCCTACTCTACTCATTTGGATGCTTCAATCTTAACATTACAGGGTAAGTTCCACTCGTTCCACCCTGTGGCTACCATCCTCAGCTACCTGACCAAAGCCCCCTTGGTAAGAAAATTTAAACAAGTCCAAAGTTCACCACCATATGCATTTCTAGCCATATCACTGATAATTGTAGGAGATACACTCTTCGTTGGATTCTCGTGGCTCATGCGACTTGTCCGGTTCTTTTCTTTGATAGGTTCCTCCTGGGACCCCAGTTGTGAATGCACTGTCAAAACAGCGTGCGATGTTGGAGAACATCTTGAGGGCTTGCGTTGGATTGGCTCCAGAGAACAACATGATTTTGGAGTATAAATAGATTACACGCAACGTATGACTGGTACGGCTCCATTAATGCAGGTCTCAAGAGTGACTGGCGCGGGATTGAAGGTGCACGAACGGGAGGAAGGAACAACTCTGCAGCAGCTTTTCATTAATTGTACTTCATGCTTTTGAATTTAATATGACTCTTTTAACTTTTGCTCTATAAGAACCGTGCTGTATGGGAATGGAGCAGTATCTAATCTATGCGGTCAATGGATGAAGAATTAACATACTTTAGATTGGTTTGAGTTGACTCTGCTTTTTGTTTATTTCGATAAGATATGATTAGTGTTGGAGAATGCGCTAGGTGGTCGTTGGGCGGTCAGAACTTGCCTAGAGATGCCACTAATCAGGTGCTTCGGAGGCATAATGCCTAGGCAACACCTAGATGGGTTAGGCGGCCTTCTCAAATAGAGGATATGATCATACTCTAATTACATGCATGATTTCATATGCAACCTCCTTCCACACTAGCTCCGCACGCTATATTTTACAGCAAGACTCCATTATCTAGATGCAGGCACCCACGACTTCTCCTACCATCAAGCAGGGGCGAATCTAGAAATAGTCAATTCGGGGTGCTCATTTCATCCTATACCACCTTTCTTGATTTTTCCGGCAGTGTGAGTGTGCCGAAACTTGCCAAAATGGATCATATTACAACAAAAATTTCAAATAATCACTGATTTTTCTTTCCGCCCGAGGTGCTCTAGCCCACCCAGAGATGGCGGTAGATCCGCCCATGCCGTCAAGAAGATCCATCTTCCGCCTAGCGTCTCTTAAGAACTTCGACTGGCTCAGCTTCTTCATCACCTCAGATCCATGGTTCACCAGTGAGAGCTGTTAAGAACACAATAAGTTTGAGTTGAACCTTGTGAATGGAGGAGAAACAGAATGAACTGAGTAAATGAAGCATACCTTGAGGCCTCTGGCCTTTCCTTTCAACCATCTTCTTCACCTCATCCATCATGGTGATCACATTTGTATCTATGTTTCCAATGGCTGACAAGCCAAAGAAGATTCATCCATACATCACAAATGGTAATTGGTTCATATTCAAAACCAGAACAAACTGTTCATACTTTAGCCGTTACGTTAGCTAGGCAAAGCCCAATGGCAATACTCAATTAAATGAAAGAACAAATTGAAGCTCCATTATGTCATCCTCGATGGCCCAATGGGTCCACAATCCGGCCCGAACTCGGATGCCTTGGCAAGTACACACAGGATCAGAAGCGCATTTGTTTTATTTTTATTTTTATTTTCTTAAACATTAATATTTGGTGCTCAAATGATTTGAATTTTATATGATATAATTTTTTTCATAGGTAAATAATTCATTTCATAATCTCTTAAGTGTACAGTACATATACAAGTTAGATACACTATATAGCTACATAACTAAGTGTCTATTTTGTATCTCTACAAAATTTTATTATTTTTCTCATTCTCTTTATTTTTTAAATTATTTCAATATTAGTGTTTTGAAACTCTACTTCTCATTTCCCTTCTCTTTTTTTCACTCAAAAGTCATTTTTATATAAGAGGGTTTAGGTTCTTTTTTTTTCTCCTTCTCCTACTAATGACAATTTTGTAAATAAATCGACTTTTTTAACTCTAAATTCTAAATACAATTTCAACTCTCATTTTGAATGAGAATCAAAAGGAGAAACTCCTAAATACTTAAATACATCAAAATGTGAAGGAGAGTCAAAATGAGAACAAAAATGGAAATGAAAATCAAAATGAAAAAACAAGTAAAAGTACAAAACATACACTCAGAGCAATATATTATAAGAGGATTCTGTCATAATGGGCTTGTAAGCCCAACACAAGAAAGGACTTTTTGTAAATTGAATCAAGTATATATATACAAATATAGTTCAACTTCCAAAAAAAAATCATTATAAGAGGAAGTCATTCACATTTTGCAGCCATTAGTTCATTTTTGTTGCCCCTCCAATCCTTCCTCTAGCCTTTGACCCGTGCGCAACAATTAGCTTGATGAGTCTTTGATTTGTGCAACTTCGTTGGATTCAAGTTCAACATCAAAACGACTTTCATTTCGTTCTTTCCAGATAGACCACACCACAGTTTGCCAGATCGCTTTCCACCCTGTTTGCGTGTGTCATGGAAGGGCATAGAAAGTGTTTCTGAAGATGTTCAATGGCTGTATTTTTTTCATTTGCTTCAGCCGTTTCTATCCAAGCATACACTACCGTCCATACCTCTTGAGCATGCTGACACTCGAAGAATAAGTGTTTGGGTGTTTTTTAGCTTTGACGTACCATACGCAATTGAAAGTAAGATTCCAATCTGTTGCATCCCTGTTGCAGATGGCATCCACTTCCAAGTATGTCTGTTTGTACTGTCAAGCTCCGTGTCAGCAATTTTATCCTTCATGAGAGTTAGTCTTACTTTCCCCCAATCACGTAGGTCTCTTCTGAAGGTAAGATTCCAATTTGTTTTTCCTGATCATCAGTTTGTATAAGTGAACTGACAGTTCCATCTTTGTCCAGTGATAACTTGTATAGATCGTGGAAAGCTACCGCTAGAATGCCTTCACCACTCCATCCAGATTTCCAGAACAAGGCATTTTCACCATCTCCCATGCATAGCCGAAGATTACATTTGAACCAAGATTGCTTAGCATATTCCTCCCAGGTATTGAGCTACACCTTGGAGATTTTGTCAGAAACTATTTGAATCTTCACTTCAGACATCCAATCTGTATCTAGACAATACTTAGCCTGGATCAGTTGACCCCATAGGCTATTTGGATCTTTCTTCAGTCCCCACATCCATTTCGCTAAAAGAGCAATGTTCATCAGTCGAAGATCTTTTTCACGTAGGTCGCCTATTTTGATCCCCAAGCAGGCATGTCTCCAACTGATCCAATGCATTGATCTGCCTTGATTGTCTCTAGTCTTCCATAAGAAGTTGCTCATCAATTTGTTCATATTTTTTTGTACCTATTTTGGCACTTTGAATGTGGATAGGAGGTAGATGGACAAATTTGAGATCACAACTTTGATCGGCATCAGTTTTCCTGCAAAAGAAAGTAGCTTGTTATCTCATCTTTCCAAATACTGTTTCATTCCGTCCAAACATACCTTCCCACATTCTTAGCCTGCCAGGATTGTCTCTAATAGGTAACTCGAGATAAGTGAAAGGTAAACACTTGTTTTATAGCTTACCAATGAAGCAATGTTATCCTGCAGATCCGTTCCCAAGTTGACATAAAAAACTTGACTTTTGCTTAAATTTATCGTAATGCCTAATAACATTTCGAATAGATTCATAATGCTTTTCGATACAACTGTATTTTCTATTGTACCAGCAGTTAGAAGCAACACGTCATCAGCAAACTGGAGGTGAGATATTCGAATTCCAGCCACTTCTACTTCTTCCAGCAAGTTCATATTGCAAGCTTGGTCCAGTAACATACTTAGACCTTCTGTGACTGCAGGAAAGAGTAGTGGTGAAAAAGGATCTCCCTGCCGCAGCCCTCACTGGAGGTCAAACTGATCTATTAAGCATCCATTGATCCTTACCCGCCCATATGTGGAGGATTCACAAGCTTTTATCTAGTGCAGACACTTCTAATTGAATCCCAACTTCAGAAGCATACTGAATATGAATTCCCAGCAGATTGAGTTGAACGCTTTGGAAAGTCCACCTTAAAGAGTGTCAATGGTTTTTTGGAACTCTTGTAACTTTGAAGAACCTCATTTGCACTCAATATTCCAGCCAGTATTTGTCTGTTCCTCAAGAAACCAGACTAGTTAGAAGTGATCAGATTGTTCATGAGTCATGACAGGGCTCATTTTGCTTGCTAATATCTTTTCAAGAATCTTATAAGCACAACTGATTAGAGAGATCGGTCAAAATTGTTCTAAAGAGTTTGGGCAAGAAATCTTTGAAGCTAACATGATCACAGTAGCAGCTAAACCTTTACTGATTGAACAGAGGTGTGAAACTCTTGTATGAAGTTAATGTAATTTGTCTCGATAGATTCCCAGTTATGCTGAATAAAATAGAAGTTGAATCAATCTGTCCCTGGACATTTAGAAGGTGAACAACTCCACACTACGCTCTTTATCTCATCCTCAGTGAAAAGACTAATTAACTTCTCGTTTTCCTCTGCAGTTACAGTGTTTTTTGGAGGGACATTTAGGGATGGCCTGCCATGATCAGATTATGTGTATAGCTTTTGAAAGTGAGAACAAATCCCTTCTTTCATTGATTTAACATCATCTTTCCAACTTCCTTCAATTTTCAGGCCTCTTATACTGTTTTGTTGTCCATTTCCATTTACTCAAGTATGAAAGAACCTTGTATTCATATCTCCTTCAATGATCCATTTAGATCTTTATTTCTGATACAAAAGCTTCTCCTGCTCCTCCGCTGCTTCCTGCAACAAAAGCCAACACTGCAGCTTATCAGTGATCTCTTCAGTACTTATCTATCCAGTTTCTGTTTTTGCGTCAAACTTCTCCAGTTCTTCCTTCTTAATCTGCAACTTCTTATCAATTGATCCATAGGTCTCTTTGTTCTGTTTCTGCAAGAAGAGTCTCAATGTTCTTTGTTTTTTATGAAGCTGATAGCGTTTTGTGCCTTCAACCTGCATTTCCGACCATTCTTTTTTCACCATCTCAAGAAAACCTTCCTACTCGCACCAACTATTTATGGAGTGGAACATTTTGGGGACCTAGTTTATGACCTCAGTTTTCAACAGGACTGGGCAGTCATTCGAGAGGCTCCTTTCCAGGCCGTATTGGTAAGTGTTTGGCCATTCTTCTGACCATGCCATAGATAGCAGGAATCTATCTAATCGACTGCAACGACGGGTACC
Organism: Pinguicula primuliflora; assembly: GCA_025802335.1. Lineage (NCBI taxonomy): Eukaryota > Viridiplantae > Streptophyta > Magnoliopsida > Lamiales > Lentibulariaceae > Pinguicula > Pinguicula primuliflora. Next base: position 108,725 of record JAOYMZ010000026.1, on the reverse strand, counting down.
TCTATTTGCATTGCAAGTATATCTTCTACGTTGTAATTGAAGGTCCACCAACTCCGCTTCATTGGTGAAGAGGTTGAAGTCATTCATCTCTCTAACTGAAGCTTGAGATATGCTCACTCTTTCATCCATTGTTCGTATTGCATTAAAATCACGTGTGAAGCAACATCTCGCACTACTGTCTTGTGCCTTTAGGGTGAGTTTAGTAGGAGGGATTAGTGGGATATATTAGGATAGGATTTACTAGGATGAGAAAATACAACATACGTTTAGTCGGCCGCATCATGTAGGATTTTGGAGATTTATGATTTACTATATTTTAAAATCACACTATAACCTAAATCCTTAAAATCTTACATAATGATGCCTACTAAACGGAGGATGTATTTTTCTATCCCACTAAATCTTATCCTATTATATCCTACATAATCCCTGCTACTAAACTCACCCTTAGTGTCAGCAATTTATCCCACCGAAGTACCTTATCAGTTGCCTTTGCTGGTCCATAGATATTAACTATGTACATCAGGATTGCCTCTGCTCCCCATTGATCGTACACACACAAGAATCCCAAGTCTTCAGAGCTATGAACCCACTTGAATATATCCCTCCTCCACATACAAAAGGAGTCCTCCTGCACTACCAACAACATCAAGAGTTAAGCCACCAATGTTATCAATGGGCCACAGTTTTTTGCATCTACGCAATGAAGAGTGATCCCATTTTGTTTCATGTACACATAAGAACTCAATGTGATTTGTTCTAATTAATTCCTCTATCTTTGCTTTTTTACTCTAATTTATAATCCCAGCGATGTTGTACGATAACATATGCATTGTGGTTAACTAAAATTCTGGGCAGCACTTGTTGCAGAAGTGATATAGTCACTATACCCCGGTTCAATATTCATCAGTTCAGCTATGACTTGATCCGGGGATTTGTTAAAGGTCACACCCAGTTTGTTGGCTATGCTCAACGTAACCTGAGCTCTTATTCTTGAGCTCTTATTCTTGAGGCTCTCCCCAGTTTCGGTGCCATAGCCACCACCATGTCCAGGTTTGTTATTTTTTATTGGCCATGGCAAGCACCCCTAGTGCAACCGATTTTTTTGTTATTTTTTATTGGTTTGGTATCCCTCTTCAACAATTTCTCTATCTTGGAGTCATTGTCAGGCACGGTTAATGGGAGTAATTTTCAAGTGCCGAATGGCACCCAATCGTACCGAATATATATCTCGGCCGTCGGATTACATAATAAAAACATTGCTATTGGATAATGCTATTTTTCTAAATAATATTACGGCGGCT
>JAOYMZ010000026.1:79425-100646 GCA_025802335.1 Pinguicula primuliflora | reverse complement strand
TTTTGGATCTTTTTCTTGCTTTGGGTTGTTGTTTCTAAAATGAAGATGCCGGCTAATAGGTGGAAATGAGGGAACAGCTTTTAGAATAAATCTGTGCCCTATTGCGCTGCCTACTGAACTTGAACAATTCCTATGCGGGAGGAGAAACTCGATTTTTATTTGCGGAGCTAACAAAGTACTTTCTCCAAGTATTTAAGCTGTTGTGCCTATAAATTGTAGCATTTGTTTTTTCTGTATTTTCTTCACGCATCCCAGGTTCGTTGAGTAATTCAGGTTCCCTAGCAATTTCATGAATATTAGCTTAAGATGTACCCGTGGGTTGTTGTTTCTAAAGCCAAAAGATGAGTTAACTGATGTGATACTGAAGGAAAAAGTAACTGATGTTGCTGCTGACAAGGACCTACTGCAGGAATGATCCTCATTTATATATTTATTCTATGTATTTTGAAGGCTCCAGGTTTTTTGATCGTAATCGTGATGAGAGTAAGCTAACTCAAGTTTTTAGGTTGAATACAAATAGTTTCGAGCGAGTTCTTCTCATTTACATGTTTTTAGGTTCTTATATGTCTTCATCTACACACGATGCACCTACCCTCTAATTCAGGTTGACCAGTCTTCATAGTTTCAGGAGATATATGTTGGATGTCTATTGTTGGCTTCCCTCCATTGGGTTGAAAGAGGACTTTTGTCAGAGTTCATCTTTTTCTTGCTATGTAATTGCTCTTTACTTTGATCTCTTACATAGAGAAATATGATATAGAGTGCTAGAAGGCTTTACAGTTTTGAGTTATAATGCAGTTCTTGATTGTAGTTTGATCTTTTGCGGCGGTTGGGTTGGCGGTGTTAGGGTGGGTGGCGGTGGGGTGGGTGTTGGGTCGGTGTGAGTTGCTTTCTTTCGAACAATAAGTTGTCTCTCCGGTCGGGCCAAAATTTGGTACATTATTATACAACTTTTATTTTTATTAATTAGTTGGTTCTATTGGTCAATTCTTACATTTTCATAAATTAAACTTTCAAAAATAGACACGTATTTCTTTCGTGTCGAGAATCTCTTACCTTTTGTTATACATGCATTTCCGTTAAATTGAATATTCGTTACAACATTTTCATCTCGGACCCGTGGCTTCAAACACAAGCGGTGAGGATGCGGGTGAGGGTGTTACGGTGGCAGTGGGGGTGGGTATTGGCGATGTTGTAGCTTGCTTTCTTTCGAAAAAGTAATTGGCCCTCGGACCCGTGGCTTCAAGCCACGGGCAAATACTAGTTATGTTATATAATTCATCGCTTTTAAATACTTTAAATTTGGTGTAATGTTTATCTAAATCGAGAGACGCACATTGTATAATTGATTTGTATGCAAAACAAGTTGCTCTTACGAGGAATGTAATGAAGTCTCTTTTGTTTCCAATCTACTTGAAAATATTGTCTCCAATCACACAATTGCCTGAGCACCCGATAAAAACTAATATACTGACATGCACGTTTGTCCATTCATACTCACTTAGCGTATCAAGTAGAGTAATTAAAGTTTTGTCATATATTTAAGCAATAGTTAAATATCCTGAATAGACAAGTCGGAACGAACACAAAAGTTAACACAACCATGACTTATTCGTGGTTAACACGGATGATCTGTTCGTGCTCCAACTACGGTGCATTAAGCACAACATCAGCTGTTCTATTCACGACTGACGGAAAGAGCGCAACTATACGTGACAATCCCGGATATCTTAGTCGGGCCTTAAACTATAAGGATTTTCGTTGCATGACAATACGTGTTGAACCTGGATATCTTAATTGGGCCCCAAACCATGCATTTTCCTGAAGAGATATGTCTGCATTAAACATCATATCTTTTCATAGACTGCGCGTATAGTCATTTCATAATCTGGGTGTGTTGCATCTTTTCATTAACAGAACACGTCTTTTCGTATATTGTTGTACTGTTGAACAGCTGGATCGATGCAATTATGATAATTCGTGTTCTATAAATAGATACAACAATAACAAGGAACTTACTCCTCATTTGTAACATGGTTGCTAACGTCGCTTCCTTCTCTGATTCCGTCTCCACCAGAATAAGGCACACCATATTATTATGTGCAGTTATCTTTATCTTGGAAGACAAACCATCAGCCTTCTACCAATCACCCCACCACCACCACCACCACTTTTACCGGTGAAATGATGTCGGTGTGTCTTTCGTGATAAAGTAAGTTGCCCCTAATGGACTGTGCTCTCTTCTGATTTTGTTCATTGGAACTCTTGTAGCAATCCCTATCATGGGATAGTAAAGTTTACTCCATTGCTTTCTCGTCCATCGAAGCTTCCACCTTCTCTTGCAACCTTGGGCAGCTTCTGATCGTTATCAAACCTAAATTTAATGATTCATTCTTTCTTTAGTCGAATCATCAGAAACGTAGCTCCGTCATCGAGCAATTCCCCCAAGTTTGTAATCACCTCACCTGAATATCCACAATGACCTCATTATCCATTTTGCTTCATTTACGCAGTTTGACATTAGAAGCAAAGGGACATGAGCATGAAACTCCAAGTTTTTTGTTCAAATCTAAATAGGGCAACCCAGCATTAGAAGGAAACAAGTATGAGCATGAATCTCCATTTTTAGCTTCTTCGACTACGATATTTGTAACTTGTTGAATTTATTTTATATAATTGATGAAAGGATTGATCTGAGTATTTTATATTGATTTTTATTTTCTGTATAAAACATTCAGTTAAATTCAAATTCATGCAAAGGGTGTCTGAGTATAGCGCACAATACTCTCTGACTCTCTCACACACACCTCAGATAGTACATTCGTTCATATTACTGAAGTCGAGGCCCTATCATTACGTAATAAGCTCGACCAAAAATTGATATTGCGCACAACTTTTCAAAAGCGGTGTGCCGCACCGCTCTCTCACAAACTAGCAGGTAGGTCCCACACACACCAATGTTGGTGTATGTGTGCACTACATATGGGATGGTGCGCCTATGGTGTGTGTACGGAGGAGCGGTGCACTGTATCGCTCGACCATACATGTTTTACATGTATAAGAGTTTCGGGATGGTGTGTTGCGGTGTGTATGGGAAGCGGTCCGCTGTATCGCTCGACCATACGTTCTTTACACTTATAAGAGTTTCAGGGCTGCAGTAATAGAGTCTTTTCAAATGAAATTACTGTCTTGCCCTCCAAAATATCTTTCCGCCTTCTAGGCCTGCTCCTAAACCCTATATATGTCTTTTTGTCTTCATATGCGCCCATTGCTGGCGTCAGTCGATACAAGCACGACTATATGCATTTTTCAAATTTCATAACTCCTTTCCCTGTGTGTCTTCGTCTCTATAAGTGCCATCTGCTGCAAAACTTCACAAAACACATAATCAACATGTCTGGCTCGCACCAAAATTTTTCTTCATCCGATACGGATGACGAACCGGAGGTAAACAGACTTCCTGCACCACCAGTGGATAAGGACGAACCTCAAGTGAATCTTTAATCTATTAAATAGACACGGAATTATTCTCATAAACAAACAAACAGTGAAATTGTTATTTATATGATCCACCATGTGTTATTTAATGTTGCATTTCTGTGCGAAAAAAGATCATACATATTTATAGTCGCGTTAATTTGAATACTAATTTTTACTTTGTTGTTCTTTGTTTCAGGCCTTTGAAATTGATTCTGAGGCTACAGAGGCTGGTAGTTTGATGGAGGAATGGGCCAATGAATCAATTGATGTTGGTGATCCTGACAAGGAACTTGAGGATGCTGAGATGATAAAAACTGAAAATGTTGAGGATGAGGAGGAAGAAGAGGAGCAGGAGCAGGAGGAGGTAAAGGAAGAAGAGGATGTAGATCCCATGGATATTGATGTTGATGATGGGGATGAAGAAGACGAGGAAGGGGAGCAAGACGAGGTGCCTGAACCTAATACCCTGGTGGGAAGAAGAACTTGAAGGATACTGGAGGAAAATGAACCTCATCCTACAAGGGTCGCCACCCTCATCTCCTCCAACACCTCCACCTCATTATGCAAGGCCTGAAGATAGCTCCGGGTATGGGTCATCTCCATTCTCAGATTGGGATGCCACACCCAAGAGTGATGAAGGCAGTTACTGGCATGTTTCATCTCCCGCTCCCTCAGATAGTGACTCTGACTGCTGAATCATAGTTGTGCATTTATTTGTCCGATGTTATTATATATTTTTACTACGTAATGACATCGTTATATATATGAAGAACTTTTGACATGATATATTGAGTATCATATCTTCCTTTCTTAATAGGTCAAATGAAATTCATTATAGATCAAATGGAATTCACAAACATGTCATCAAGTTTGTTGCAAACATCAGTCAAATTCATGATAGACCTTCCACCAATATGAATCCCTGCATAATTCGTGCATGACCCCATATACGAAGAGCAAGTTCATCCCGATAGGCATGATCCCGCCAGGCGTGATGACCCGACGATGGGAATCGTCAGCGTGCGTGTTTGAGCAACTCTGGTCGGGTAGTTGATTGGGGATTTGAGTTGCACTTATTCCATTCTCTCTCTTTGGGAGCCACGAGTATGAGTGTGTGAGGATTAATCTCGCGACATATTAAAGGCGATTCGAGTAGAGGTTGAATGCCATCATGCTGTTCAATTTTGATGTTTGAGAAGAGATTTTTCTTAACTGTGACGAAGTGAAAATGAAACATTTTCCAACCATTAACTTAATTAGAAGTGTTAAGATAGTTTAATATTTTATTTGTTGCCTTATTGTCCAATCTATCCTTATTTTATTCTCCCAAAGGAAAATAGGGTTCGGAGAAAAATGCTACCTGATCAGGCCAGGGCAGGGCTTAATTCCATTTCGTAATGGACGTGGAGAGATCGTCGCTATGCAATTGCGTGGTGAATTTCTTGTTGGAAGAGAACTACTTGCTCTCGGCATTCGAGCTTCTCCACGAGCTCCTAGACGATGGACGTGATGATCAGGCTATTCGCCTCAAACAGTTCTTCTCCGATCCTGGTCAATTCCCGCCCGATCAGATCTCACGCTTAAACTCACTTAGAGGTTCGATATTGTGTAGGATTATTGTTCTAACACGTTGGCAGCTTCCGGCGACCTTTTTTATTTGGATATTTAACTTCACAGATTGAGAGGATTTGCGATTAATTAAACAACGTAAAACATCGAACTTTCTCCGTTCGTGAAACATTGGACTTTATCCATTTTCTGCAGATGAATAGGACTAAATTGAAATTGTATATATATGCTGTTGAATATCTGATTTCAATAGATCCGAATCATCAGCTGCATATGCTATTAGGTCTTTTCTTCTCACAATGATTTGAGCTTTACTGAATCGCCCGAAAGTTGTAGAATTCTCTTTTGCTTCCTATCTTTATCATATTGGGAAGATCCTACCTTTTAGCTCACAGCTGGCGCTCACAATTTCAAGATAACGTAATTTATGGAGTTCATGCAGCTTAGTTAGATGTAGGTATAGATGCATTAGTATGAGTTACTACAACAGTTGCCGCATACATGTTAAGGGCTCTCAGTGCATATGTAAGAATCTTTTGATATATTTTCCATGATGCCGCTAATAAATGCTGGTGAGGAAAGTTCATCTTTGCGTTATATCCCGCTTTATATTATCACACTACCAAAGGTTGTATGATAATTATTAGTGTTTAATCATGCAGAAGCTTTAAATAGTGCAGCCAATTGTCGTTTGCAGCGCACAAAAATCGCAATGCTTTAAAAGCATCACGTAACTTCCATTTTTCCTATTCTTCATGTGAATAGTGGCAGATCCCCAGAGTCTATTTGAAGAAAAGGAATCATTGGAAGAAAAACTGGCAGTCTGTGAATATGAACTGCGTTTAGCTCAAGAAGACTTTCTTAATCTCAAGGCTGAGTTGTTGAAAAAAAATGAGACCAACTTGGATGAAAGCGGTAATGGCTCCATCTGCATATGCATGTTATTGTAAAGTGTACAGGGTTCTTAATGATACCTCGATGTTCGTTGTTAGTGCTCGACTTCTTTTTTATATGGCTATAGAGTTTTACTACGTGGCCCAGCTTATTTTTTTACACGATTAGCTAAGATTCTTAGTCATCCGTGCAGGTTTTAATCCTTTTCAGCACTTAGGAAATGTGTCGTTTCCTCATGAAGTTGTGTGTTTTGTTTAACTTTCAGGGAAAGATACTTATTATACAGCAAATAATGATCCAATTCTTCAATCAACAAAGAGAGATGGATCTTTTTTGGATATGGGTCCCCTGAAGGGCAACGAAAGATTAGATATCAACTTTGCGGTGAAAGAGTATTTGCTGTTGGCTGGTTACCGTTTAACAGCAATGACATTTTATGAGGAGGTAACTTGAGAAATGATCTCATACGATTCCTCGTGTTTGTTTTCTGACTTTTGTAGTCCGTCCCATGACACTCCGTTCCAGCGGAATGGTGCTATATCATATATGATTTAATAAGTTGCCAGAAAACTTCCATTCTGTGAATCCATGTTGCCAATCAATACTGAGAAATCCTAAGTAAACTAAAGTCAGTTTCGGTCTAGATTTTTTCTCCTACCTTAGCCGAGAAGGCCAAATCATACCCCTGAATTATCTTCTTATGACAGCATTTATGTTCAGTAAATAATGATATCCGACTGCAATTGGGTTTGATTTTCTGACTGTGTGCTAAGGTAGATGGACCAGATTCGAAGAGCTCGTTTCCCAACTAACACCGAGATGATGCAATAAATTTAAGGATATATTAATGAATAGAGATTTAGAGTTTACTACAGTTTATTGTGGTTCATTTAGCTGCTGCACTTGGAATAAATTTTAACACATGAATGGTATTACAATTATTTTACCTGTATAATAGGTCACTGACCAGAATTTGGATGTGTGTCCAAATTCACCTGCGTGTATACCGGATGCATTGCGGCATTATTATTACCAATATCTTTCTTCCACGGGGGAGGCTGCTGAGGTACTTCTTTATATGGATGGCATGAAATTATTGAGTGATTATATTCATCCATGCTTATCATTTTCCCTTGTATCTGCTCTGTTTACTGGTCTCACGAGCCCATCATTTTCTCATTTTTCTCTAAAAAATTAATAACTTGCGTATTAACTTGACAGCAGCTTTCGTCATACTGTTCCAAAACGTTGATGGTTTGTGGAGGTTTCTGGACAGTCGGAATATTAGTTGCTGAATTTATCCATATTGTTTTTTTGTTAAGCATTTGCATTTTTTGAATCTCTGTAGCCTGTTTTTTTCTTTGTGCTGAAGGAAAAAATGACAATGCTTCGTCAAAATGAGTCTTTAGTGAAAGAGAATGATGAGCTGAAAAGTAATATGCAGTCCTTGTTGAAAAACAAAGAAATCTCTGATGCTCAAGGTGTAGCATTGACAAAATCATTGGAGCTGCTTCAGAAAGATATAAAGGAAAAGGAAAGCCTGGTAATTGTCCCACCCAAAACTTTATCATATAGCACCATTTCCTTTATATTTATCAAATACAGGTAAGAATTTCTGCCAGGTCCAAGATTTGAAGAAGACCTTGGAAAGCAGAAGGCAAGAAATAAATGATTGCAGAGTTGAAATAACTTCCCTGAAAATGAATATTGAAGAATACCTATCAGGAAAGAAGGTTTCCACATCATACCCCGCAGTTGTCGAGGAAGCAGTAGAGACCAAGAACCATAATACAGAAATTTCTCAGAAAGAAGTCGAGTCATCAATTATGAGAACTTCTACTTATGAAAACCCTGTAGAATCAATGAATTGGGAGAAGGGGAATGGAGGGGTAGCTTATGATTCTGAAGAACCACCAGTGTCTGATATAATTCCTTCCACATTTGATCTGTTGACGGATCCAGCGGCTGCAGATACTGAGATCAAGGCAAACCAGGTTCTTGAAAATGCAGGTGTATCAGAGGAAGTGCCAAAAGAGTTGCAAATTTCGTCAGTTGAAAGTGATTCTGTCGCAAATGAAAAAAATGTTATTCCGGAAAGTGATATGCTAACCACAGGCTCCGCCAACATTGATGCTGTGCCAAATGCTGAAGTGATGGTAAGAACTAGTTCATCTTCCCAACAGTTTGATTTTGTTTGAAAAAAAATGGGCTGGTAACATCCTAAGCTATACCTGCAGGGCTTGGAAGCTATTCAGATACTTTCAGATGCATTACCCAAAATTGTCCCATATGTCTTAATCAATCATAGAGAGGTATGCCAGTCAACTAAATACCAATATCAAAAGTTAATGACAGTGACTAAGTCTCCAAACAAATTCATGTATGAACTTTTAAGTTCCGTCCCTTGCAGGAGCTTCTTCCTCTTATCATGTGTGCAATCGAGCTACATCCGGATAATTCTACTCGAGATTCTTTGACCCACACTTTATTTAATCTAATCAAACGCCCAGATGAGCAGCAGAGACGAGTTATAATGGATGTAAAATTCTGAGATTGAAATTATTGGATTTCATTGTCTTAAACATCACATTTAGTAATCTTTCTGTCATTTTAGGCTTGCGTTACTCTTGCTAAGAATGTTGGAGAGCTCAGAACAGAAACAGAATTGCTACCCCAGTGCTGGGAACAAGTAAGAGCCATCTCACACTTTAGTACCATTTTGAGGTTCAAGAAATATTGCTGAAGTAACTAAATTGCTTCTAGATTAATCACGTGTACGAGGAGCGTAGGCTGCTTGTTGCTCAATCTTGTGGTGAGCTTGCTGAGTTCGTACGTCCGGAGATACGTGACTCCCTCATCTTCTCCATTGTGCAACAGCTTGTAGAGGATGCTGCTACGGTTGTTCGTGAAGCTGCTGCTCATAATCTTGCTTTATTGCTGTCGCTCTTCCCAAGCACCGATAAATATATCAAGGTCAGCCTCACTAAATATGCTTCGGGGCAATCATGGAGAAGATATCTGACTTGAAAGTTGCCCTGCAAAGTAAGCTCCGTGATCTAGGAATGGAGCATTTTCCTGGTCCAAATATTATGCCCTGTAGGAATTTAACCAACAATCGAATGTTAATGAGATTTTTTAATACCTCTCCTTAATTTGATAGGTTGAAGCGTTGATGTTTCAATTGGTTTGTGATCCCTCTGGTATTGTCGTTGAAACAGCAATGAAGGATTTAGTTCCAGCACTCATAAAGTGGGGAAACAAGTTAGATCATGTTCTGCATGTTTTGCTCTCTCGTATCTTGCAATCTGCTCAGGTAGATTTGTACTTCCGTTAGTTGATTCCATGATCATGCTGATTATCTAATGTTATCTATCTTCCAGCGTTGCCCACCATTGTCTGGAGTTGAAGGTTCGATCGAGTCACATCTTCATGTTTTGGCTGAAAGAGAACGTTGGGATATTGATGTTCTGTTAAGGCTTCTTGCTGCATTATTACCACATGTGCACCAGAGAGCCGTGGACACTTGCCAATTTTCAACCATTTCAGATGCTAGTGGACTATTGTTTAATGAATCATTGCTTGATTTATATGGGAGGTAAGTTTGTTACTCAGACTTCTAAAATCCCTATTAATTCGTCGGGGTAAACTATTTTCTCAGTGCATTGGAACGTTGATTTTTGGGTCTCACATTTATTGATTAACAACATACCTTGATCAGGGGCGATGTGGATTGGCCTGCCTTTGAGTATATGCATATGGAGTGCTTTCCGACTTTGATTCAACTATCCTCTCTATTGCCTCAGAAGGAAGATGGCATAAGAAACCGCATAGCGAGGGTATTTTGCTGCCTGTTGGAATTTTAGTTGCTTCTATGTTTTTTGGAAATGCCTTTACTGATCTCAGTGTACCTGTGTGTGTTCTTTTCTATTGAAATATTTGGAGCTGGCTATCACATGCAGTTTTTGCTGGCCATGGTTGAATATTTTGGGGAGCATTATTCAACGTACATCATGCTGCCAGTGTTTCTAGTAGCAGCTGGAGAGAACGCAGATCTGAAGTTCTTCCCATTGGACACGCAGACAAAACTTAGAGGCACTGGAATTTCAAAACTTAATACTTTATTTGTGATTACTGCTAAAAGTCTTCTCATAAAGAGGCAATGGATTTTATTTCATTAGAGCAACTACTGTTATTTTGCTAATAGCAAACAGCTTTCTCACCTTGTAGGTTTGAGGCCTCAGACACCAATGGCTCATAGGCTGGCTACAATGTGCGTATTGCCACTTCTCCTAGCTGGCATACTTGGTCACCCAACAAAGCGTCACCGCTTGGTAGAGTTCTTAAGGGATCTTCTGATTCAACGTCCTGGACAGGATAACCAACCAGCCAAGCCTGAGATTATCAACTCTGTCCGCTTCATTTGGTTCGTCTCTGTAACAACCTTTTAAGATCATTGAAACATTACATCTTGTTATCTGTCATCTGTCGATATATGACTGTTTAGTGATGCAGTACCTTTGAAGAGAACCAAGGTATAATATTCAACATCCTGTGGGAAATGGTTGCCAATTCTAATGTAAATCTGAAAGTTACCGCTGCTAATCTTCTGAAAGTCATTGTGAGGCCTTTATTATTATTTATTTTTTGATAATTATTATTTTTAATGTGCTGTGCTGATGGCAGTTATTCCATCCTGATTATAATTTGTGTATTCGATAGGTGCCATATATTGGTGAAAAGGCCGTAACTGCTAATGTTTTACCTGCTCTTGTGACTCTTGGCTCTGACCAAAACCTTAACGTAAAATATGGAAGCATAGATGCTTTTGGTGCTGTGGCACAGCATTTTAAGAATGAAATGGTATACAAGTGTGTTCAGATTCTTTTCCTTCTGTATCAGTCGATGGACCAAATGTCTGACTGTAGTCTGTTTCCAGATCATTGACAAGATACGGGTTCAGATGGATGCTTTTCTTGAAGATGGGTCACATGAAGCTACCATAGCTGTGATTCGTGCGCTGTTGGTTGCTGTGCCACACACAACTGAAGCACTTCGAGATTATATCCTTTATTTGCCAACGAGAATAATACTATCGCACCGAACGTTTTTTTTTTTTTTTTAAAAATCCTTAACTTTCTTACATCTTGTGTCGAAGATTTTCAAATTGACGGCATCACCATCCCCTTCAAGTGATGTACGGCGTCGAGAAAGAGCTAATGCCTTTTGCGAGTCAAATCGTGCTCTGGATGCAGCAGGTCCCTCTGCTTCTTATGTTGCTTTTACATATTTCATTTTAATGTATGTTATCCCGCATGGCTTTTCTTTTTTGTTTTTCTTTCTTTTGGTTGTTGGTTACCGCTGCTCCACTTGCGCAGACCTTTCCCCTTCCAGCGTGAAGGATTATCTCCTTCCATCTATTCAGAATCTGTTGAAAGACATTGATGCGCTTGATCCAGCTCACAAGGAAGCTCTTGAAATTATTCTGAAGGAAAGATCCGGTGGAACTCTTGAAGCTTTTAGTAAGGCCATTGGTGGCCCCCTTGGTCTTGCCTCATCTGTGAGTAGTTTTTTCGGTGAAAGCGTTCTTCTCGGTAAAAAGGACAACACTACGGATCCAGTTGGTTCACCAGAAGCAATGGAGTCACCCAGAAGTGTTCCAGTCGAAGAAACCAGATTTAGACGTATCATGAGGGGTGGGTTCACAGATATGCTCCGTGGAAGAAGTGAGCAGTGAGACAACAGAATGACGTCGAGAAGCTATGTATCTCTCGATCTATTCGGACTTTGGGAGTTAATTTTGGTTGATAATTCATTCATCCATAAGGAACATAACATACTACGACTGTATTTGTCTTTATCACACCAAGACCAAGTCAATTCAACACCAAGACCAAGTCAATTCAACACGATCTCAGCACCAAACTTAACTTGTTCCCTCCCGGATTTAACAGTTCGGACCAATGTTTATGGAGGCCCCTCAGACAAATAAATGTCCAACCTCAGAAATCTATGTTCAGATTATGAAAGAAGAATGTTATGGAGGCAGACATTGCTAAAGTCTCGATGAAACACATACCTTAAAAAATTAGTGCAATCTGCTGGCAAACACTCCAAAATCGCATCCTAACTGTGGATAACCTAGAGAAGCGAGGGGTAATCAAAGATTCTATCTTATGCCCATTATGCCTCGACGAACATGAATCGGTTGAACACCTTCTCCTGTACTGGCGTATAAGTCAGGAAATCTGGCAGTGATCCTTCAATTGGCTGGGAATACCCCTAATTCTGTCATCAACGCTAAAGGAAGTGATGACCCATCATCATGCACAACAATATTCACTAAAAATCTGTGCAGTCTGGAAGATGAACTGGGAATTGCTATTCTGGGCTATATGGAAATCGAGAAATGAAGCCATCTTTTCTCAAGAGATACCAAACCCAGTACGGATAGTTGAACAAATTCGAATGAGGGCTTGGTTAATTCTTAGAGCCCATCAAAAAATTGGGCTGAGTTATAGTTTTGGTAAATAGTATCGTGAGTCCATGTATTGTATATAATACAATTAGATGATCAAGCCCAAATTATAGATATGTAAATATGTGAATACTACATATTAATACAATTTTATTAACTGCCCCCAAAAAATCTCACAATGGTATGTTTTCTATTATTTCTCGGTAGTTTCCACATCCGCGTTAGTTCCATTTTGACCATGACAAGAAGCTTCTTTTCTTCGAGACAGCTACTAACCGTATCTACTCTACCAATGAGCCATCCGGAGCCGCCATCTTTGTCAAATTCCTCAGTCTATACCCGCGATGTCACATTTGCAGGCGATTTTTTGACACGGTGTTTGTACTGAACAAAACTTGAGAACCCTCTGCCTCTTCAGATATACAACACAACAATGAATCTCAACTTTGGTCAAACTTTCGTTCCCCTAATCCTCACAACTCTTGTACTGATTCAGATTCCGAGCTATTTCTGCGCGAATGATGAGCAGTACGATACCTGCAGGCAGCCATTCCAGTGCGGTGGCCTCAACCAGATTAGCTACCCTTTCTACGGCGGCGATCACCCACTCTACTGTGGATATCCTGGATTCCAGATGACATGCCAAGACACAACGCCGAGGATCAACATCGTATCCAACACTTATCGAGTTCTCGACATTGATAACTCAACACAGACTCTTACCCTCTCCAGAGATGATCTCTGGGATAGCATGTGTCCCATGTATCCCGTACCCACAACCTTGAACATGACGCTCTTCGAGTTTTCACCGTCGGACCCCAACATCACGCTGTACTACGGCTGCGACGTGAATCTGATCCCGCCGACGGCGGGGGTGCTCCCATTCAATCAGTTCAACTGCAGCGTAAACACCACCACCAATACGTTGAGTTTGTACGAGACGACGGACACGGGACCGGGAAACGGATTGTCTTGTGCAAATACGATCTCGGTTCCCGTCAACGAAACGGCGTTCCAGGCTTTGACGATTCCGACGGCTCTGTCCTTGGCCCTGCTACAGGATGCTCTGAGGAGTGGCTTCTCTGTCCGATGGTCGGCACAAGATCAAAGCTGTCGGAACTGCGTGCAATCGGAAGGTGTATGCGGATACAATCAGGATTCAGATTCATTCGCATGCCATTGCAAGGACGGAACTCATCGATTCAACTGCTTCGATTCTCGCAATCACTTCAGATTAGGGCTAACTATTGGTATGGATATGGATCAGATAGGCACAATCAAAATCAATCAATCAATTACTTGATACTTACTAAGTCTGTCTTTTTTAACTCTTCAAATCTATCCAGGACTTGCCGTTGCAGGTGCACTTCTTGTTGGCATTAGCTTGGGATGGTTAATCTTATACCTCCGGGTCCGGCGGCGAAGAAAACAGCGTGGTTCCATCCAAACTTTTATCAAGGACATACCATCTTCTACTCCCTCGAGCAAGGATTTGTCTTCTTCAACTCCTTCCACCATTTTCACCAAGACAACTCAATCGTATCCCTCTTCCAACTCTGGTCTCAGCAAGGGGAGCACATACTTCGGAGTGCAGGTATTCAGTTACGCTGAACTCGAACAAGCGACTGATAATTTCAATGATTCTAGGGAACTTGGAGATGGCGGCTTTGGAAGGGTCTACTACGGTGAGTAAACTTAGGCTGCTCAATTTGATGGTTATATATCGAATTTTAATGATGACCGTCAATATTGTGATCCAACATTTAAATCTGACGGGTTAAGATTAGAATTCGAGATATAACTCATTTATTCGATACCTAAATTTCGGTTAAATCCTAAACTCTAAAAGCTATAAATTATGCACTTTATAAATCCTAAATTCTAAAATTGTTATTATATTAATTTTTTTAAAATTAATTTTACGACAGTTTTGCCAACGAAAAAATCTAAAATCTTATCCTAAAAACTCAAAAAATTAAATATTATAAACCCTAAAATGTATAAATGTTAAACTTTATAAACTCATGGTCTAAAAATATTATTAATATTTTTTTAGTGTTAAATTTATTTAATATTAATTATGAAAATATTAAAAAATAATTAATTATAATAAATAAATTTGACAGATACCTTGATGATGGACAAAGAATGTGAACCAAATATCTTTATTATACTTGAATTGGAAGGCATTTATAGGTTACATCATCATCAATGACTTTGGCTTGTTTTTTTGCTTTTCACGCAACGCAGGTGTGTTATCCGATGGGCGTGTTGTTGCGATCAAACTCCTGTACGAGAATAATTTCAAGCGTATGGAACAGTTCATGAATGAGATCGAGATTCTGACACGACTGAGACACGAGAACCTTGTGACATTATATGGCTGCACATCCAGGAGAAGCCGGGATTTGCTGCTGGTTTATGAATATATACCAAATGGGACAGTAGCTGATCACCTGCATGGGGACCGGGCCAAATCTCTGACTCTATCGTGGCCTCATCGACTGAATATTGCCTTAGAAACAGCTCAAGCACTAGCTTATCTACATGAATCAGACGTCATCCATCGAGATGTGAAAACCAACAACATTCTCCTAGACAATGAGTTCCATGTAAAAGTTGCGGATTTCGGGCTCTCAAGGTTATTCCCAAACGATGTCACTCATGTCTCCACTGCTCCACAGGGGACGCCTGGTTATGTGGATCCAGAGTACTATCAGTACTATAAGCTCACCGAAAAGAGCGATGTGTATAGCTTCGGAGTCGTCCTTATCGAGCTCATATCATCACTTCCGGCTGTGGATGTTAACAGGGAGAGGAATCATATTAATCTGGCGAACATGGCTATGGAAAAGATCCAAAATGGTGCACTGCACCAGCTGGTTGATCCGACTCTCGGGTTCGAAACGGATGGAGATGTAAGGGAAACGGCTACATTGATGGTGGAAGTCGCCTTCCGTTGCTTGCAGCAGGAGCGAGATATGAGACCGTCCATGGGAGAAGTGGCGCAGGCCTTGAATGATATCAAGACAGGTGATATGAATGCTCACAAAATGGACATCATCGACATATCGATGGACGATGATGATACGGAGCCACTGAATCACTGAATGGAAACATGGACGCACTACTGTGATGTGTTGTGTGGAGTCTCTGCTCGTTTTGCTTTCTTATTTGAGATTCACCACCTGAGTGAGCCGAAGTTTGATGTTCTATGATGTGTATTTTTCCCAATAACAAACGTAAATCATTTGAAGTTGAAGTTGGTGTGGGTTGAAAGGAAAGTAAATTGGAATGGACGTCCACAAAGTTGCAAGTACCTTGTGGGCATCCACACGTAAAGCAAGAAAATAAATCATTCTCTTCTCCAGCACGTGGAAAAAGTTTGGGTTTCTGGATTTCGCAAACTCCTATCCTATGCTTACATTACACACCCACAGAATATAATAAATATATATATATATATACACGCACAAACTCAACAGTAGTTCAATTCCATCCAACAACAGGGCAAATCATGAAAATAGCTCTTCAGAAATTCAGGCTTTTGGCCACTCAGTGCTCTGTTGCCGCCACTCCAACCCAAAGCCCGACCACCAGTCCCGTAATCCACATCGGAGAAAGACTTTACGAATGCTCCTCGCCCGCATTGGACGGAACAGCGGGAGCGGGAGGAGGCTCACCACTCCTCCCCCCTCCGATGAGGGGAGTGGAAAGACACGGTACAAGCTCAAGGACTTGTTTGTTTCCTCGCCGACGGCATTGGAGGAGTACAGGACGGAAGATATGAGTCAGGGGTTGCTGCCGCCGAGGACGAGGGGTCAGATTAGAAGTGGTGGTGGTGGTGGTGGTGGTGGCCCTCGCTCACTACGGATGCTGTCAATGGGGCTAAGGCAGCGGGTGTTGAACAAGGCTTGGCGACCTGCGCTACTCGGCATACCTGAATAGAACACGACTCCGGAAAAGAAAAGAGGAGTTTTCTTCATTGCATCTCAGTTTTCATTTCCAATAGTAATTCTATTATTCTCAAATCCAATCTTCTTCTCCAAAAGCTCAGCCTAGAAATAGTGCATAGAAATGTGAAATGTTGCAAGATTTCCCCACATCACTCAGAAAAAAAAATTGAAAACGCAGATTACCAGCTTGAGTTTAATATCAAGAATTGCTTGCTCTCTTTGTTTGGCAAAGAACTTGAGCGACTATTGAGACAGAGAACGAAACAAGATTAGCAAAAGAGAAGAAGGCACAGCGCACGCATGAAACAGTGTATAATTTCACTTACCCCATGTCTCTGGATTTCAAGCGAGCGTGATAAAGCCTCACTTTTACTTAGCAGATTAAAGGATCCAGACTCTGGGCGTTTATAGTTTTTTCCACGATACAGAATTATTGCATGCCCGTGTTTCAGTTTAACGACGGAAATAAGGATGCCACCACTTTCTGCTTCAAGTGTTTTAGCCGTATACATGATCTGGGAAAATTTTTGCTGCATGGTGATCACTTTAACTACTTCTCTGTGCTTCCAGTGTTGGTGCATTCCCTCTATGACACCATCATAAACACCGCGTCTTCCTGAGACGATATGATAAAGCAGAATTAGGAAGAAAAAAAAAATGGAAACTATGTATCAAATAACCAGATGGAGACATTTCAGTTACCAAGCTCTAAGCTGTTATCATTCTTCAACCCAATCTCAAGTAGGCACTCCCTCTCCTCTCTGGAGATGATCTCCGAATCAGGGTCCCGTGGAGAAAATCTCGAGCCTTTGTTTAGTTTCTCCAAAATTTTAGCAGATTTCTCCATCTTCTTCTTAAGCTGCAGAGTAAGCGACAATAAGCACATCCCATTTGTACATTTGCTGTTACTGAAATGTGAAACGCAGGCGTGATCTTACGATGAAATGTTTTTGCTCTTGTTCTTTGAGTTCCTTCTCCAGTCTTTTCAGTTCTGCTTCCAGTTGTATTTCAGCCTCGGTCATCTCTTTCTTCAGGCTTCCTCTTTCCGAGTCAATACACCGGAATTCTGATAAGGTACCTACAATGCCGCAGCCGAGTGAATGTTCTTCTGTAACAGACAATGCGTCACTTGCTTCGAGTCTTGCAGCTTCTTCCTGAAGTTGGTTCATCGAGAGCTCCATCTCTCTCTCGGACACTGCTTTGGCTACTTGAGAGGGAACAAAGTCCTTGCCTCTATAGAGAAGGATCAAGAATTTGTTACGCAGAAGCAGTACTCCTCCAGTCAGAATCTGAATGTTAGAGGAGAAACATTTTCAATGGTTATGATGGGCGATGGCACTGATTTAGACATAGAGACAGATGCAAAGTGTCAACAGAACTACCTTTTTTTTTCCAACAGAACTACTGAAATATTGAATAAATAGTAATTACGAAGCTGCTTAAACAAGTTTCAAGAGAAGTTCTTGGAAAATGACAGTTTTAAGAACAGCTCCTACAAAATACAGCCTTGCCTTGAGTTCATAAGCCATTTGTTCATTGTCTGTGTTTGGAATTCCCCACTTGATCGCAATCTTTGCTATGTGACATTTTTCCCACAACTTGATGATGGCTGCAGCCAACCCTTGTAATCTCCTGTTTCTTCCTTCAGGAAATCATATAAAATTCGAATCAGAATCTGTACCAGGCCAAATGGTAACAACATTTTCAAGAAATCCAACTGTATCACAAATTGACATATCTTAACAAACCAAGAATCTCTATGAGACCAAATTGCAGAAGGGGTGAAAGAGGAGAATACCAAGAACAAAATGTGTTGGTAAAGGGCGAGCGAGTTTCCTCAAATATGTAAGCTCATCATCTGCGAGCTTTAATCTAGTAAAAGGTTGACAAAGCCTAAAAGGAGTCTTAAATCCAGCAACATGTTCTGGAAGCAAGTCCGCATCGATTGGCAATGGCTTGTGTGACCACCAATCAACAAAACGAGGACCCAAACCATCCAATAATCTATCACCTTCTCTTTCAAAAAGTGATGGCATGTGCAAATTTTCCCATATACTGTGTTCTACGCCAATCGTGCCTTCTGGGTTATTCGCAAGCAAACTCGCTTGTTGCCCAGTTGACGCCGTACTTCCTTTCTCTATATTGGAGTACAATTTTTCTTGATCACCGACCAAATTTCTAGAAGTACTTGAGAAATGCTGTGCACCTGAGACATAGTCGCAGCCTCTATAGACAGCTAGAAAGTCTTTATTTCTCCAAACAGCAACACCTCCAGTCTTCATCTGGAAAGAAAGAAGCATAACAATAAATTGCAGATGACACCAAAATGCGATGATAACAGATAATCCTTTTTCACTAAGTTTTGACAGTTTTTATGTCTAACATATGAAGCAAGTTTCACAACGGACTCGTAAGAAAATCAAAGGTGGACTGGTGTCACGACGCCCACTAGTCTACTCATGTCGCCTTCCCACATCCAGGAACAACTCTGCGGGAATCATGGGCAGTTAAAAACCGTGGCAGCAGCAGCAGAACAATTGGCTCCAGTTTATTTCCGTTACTGCATTCAGCTATTTACCATTTCTGCATCTCCCCTATGTTACATTCTGGTTTTAGCTCTTATTTAAGGGGAGCAAGTTGTATGAACATTCATCATTCAAAAGGTACCTATTGAGTACAAAAGGTCAGTTCTCCCTATTGAGTTCAACACTTACAAATCACAGTAGAGGTCGAAGAAGGAAAAATTCTCAGCAACAACACATTGCGGGTCGTTCATCAAATAACAATTTGAATGCTATAACCAGCAAGACCTAGCAGGGGCTGCCATTACATATCTGTTTTTTAGAACTGATTTAGTCCTTGTGGTAAACTTTCCAATCTTACAACATTGCTTATCAAACTACATGATGCTTATCCGACAAAGGAAGGAACTTTTAAGCGTTGGTAGAAGAATTAAGAAAAGTATAGTAAATGCAGCTAACTATGCAGAATTAATTCTAATTTCTAACCTCAACGATTTCTCGAGCTCTGTTCATGTTTCGACACAAGGGAATATCAAACTTCAGCAAGGCCAGCTCGCTGTTTTCCCAAGTAAAGCCAATTTCATCAATGACAGCTTGAGTCACACCAGCTTTCTTAACTTTTATCCATTTCCTTATCTTAGCAGCTTCATCTCTCAACCTTTCCAGCAAAACCCCATCAAGGCTCAAACCGTGAGCTTGCACTACACTGTTCTTCTTCACCCTACCGACAAACACTCTATCATCGTTTTGCCACGGTAATTTTTTAAATTTCCCATCACTTTGCACCTCTCGGAGTGGAATACGGAAACCATTACCCTCCAATTTCCCCTCTGACCAACTTCTATCAACGTCCACATGATGCAGATGATCTCCATTTCCAGAGAGGACTCCTTGTTCAAAAGTGAACTTGAAATTTTCTGGGATTTTCCCGCTTTCTTCTAATTTCCGAGGTTCTTGAAGTTTCTCAATTTCTTTATATATTTTCTTCATTGCCACCTTGCCTCTTCCACCTCCCACCTTTCCGGTCAAATCGGAGTCATTGCGCTGTCCGGTTCCGCCGGGGACTGAATCTTTTTTAGTTGTTGACTTTTTAAGGCGCAACATATCATTGGATTTTACGAGTAGAGGTTTCTTCATCCAAGGAGCAGTGGGAGCCTGGATTGCTGGACCTGATTTCGATGAGTCTGCGTCAGTACTTCTCCACTCATATCTTGTTCTGTTAACACCATCAATAGACGCAGAGAAGGAAACGATCCTAAATTTAGGACCCACAGAGATCAAAGGTTTAGGAATCTTCAGATTGATTGGGGGGTTTGAGGAAGAAGATAGAAAGGGAGAGGGAAGCATGGTTTCCTAAAATCTGAAAAATATCTGAACGTACAAACACATTTATATGGTGTGTTTTGTGTAAATTTTTAAAAAATATTTATTTAATATTCAATTTTAATTATATATTATAAAAATAATAATAAATTATTAAAATAATTTTTATTTAATTAATTAATGATCATAATAAGGATAATTTTATCTTTTATATAGTTTACGTGTTTGGTATAATTTTAAAATTGTCATTCTAATTTTTAAAAGAAAAAAAGCATATCATGACATGCTTATTTTTTAGGAGAGAGATTCAAAAAATTAGAACAAGTAGTAGTATTTTTACTGCCCAACACACTCATTTTTCAAAAAAAGATTCTTATAATATAATTATAATTTGAGGAATGTTACGTTTACTCAAAATATTTGTACTCAATTGGGTATAGGTATCAAAACTACGTCGTTTCGAAAAAAACGACGTATCAAAATAGGGCTTAAGTAGTGAAAATATCCCACCGGACCAGCAACCGGCAGTGCGATGGGGTGGTACGATAATTTTTGACAATTTTTTTGCTGCAGCCAATGGGGAAGTGACACGTGTCACTTTCCCATTTTTTAAATTTTTTTAATTTTGTTTGAATTATTTTTTGTTTAATCCGACCCTGATCCGTTCCGGATCGGGTACCCGGTTTTGCGGTGCACCACACCGCGAAACCGGCCACCGTGCGGTTATTAAACGCGCGGCGGTGACGGGCGACGGGTTGCACCGCATCGCCGCTATGCGGTGCGGTGCAACCTTGATTTTCTGCTCTATGACTAAGTTCAAGATACATTGATTTACCCACCATCCATGAGATTTTCTTCCGATGGGACTATTGTATACTTATGAATTTGATTCGGATTATTTGACGACATCATCATCTCTAGTAAACATGTTTTGTGTTTAATTTTAATTGAGATAGTTAAGGTCTTATAGGTTTATTTTCAATTTGATTACGATATGCATAA
>JAOYMZ010000026.1:26478-73018 GCA_025802335.1 Pinguicula primuliflora | reverse complement strand
ATAGATAAAACAAAAATAATATTGTAGATGTCATCAATTAAAATAATTAGAAGAATACCACAAGAGCTATAAAAGGCGCTAGATCAACTGGCACACCAACTTGTTTCACCGGGTGAACGGGAGTGTGGAATCTCCGACTGTGGGTGGCGGCCCAATCCTGATAATCAGGCGCCCATACACTCGGGGTGTCCGTGGCCTATGGCTTGGATCCGTAAGGTGTGGTCATAACAATTCTGCCACATATCCACATATTCGTTCCACTGTGTTCCCCACATAGGCAATTTCACCCGATTTTTCTGGTGGGCCAGTGTTTCCCTTCCGAAATCCAACTCCACTGGGATAGACTGAGGCACTCCAAATTGGTGAACGACACGTCTGGTATGTACGAACTCGATCGTACTAAAGTAAAATATCGGCCCGTCGTATGTCCATAGCATCCGGCCATTTCCATTAATACGATCCATTTCCTCATCCGTATATGGGGTGGAATGGAACTGCATTACAAAACAATATAAAAATATGATTATAACTTAAAGATAATTGAATATGAATTTAATAATAACTATAATTAAAATACAAGTATACCTGATATGTACCGAGAACATCCAGTGACGCTCGAATTAGTCGAACTCGATGTGCCCCCACATTGTTGTTGTGCATCCATCGCAAAAATTTATTCCCGTAATAATCGAGAATATTCAGAAGGTCAGCTTCTTGAGCTCTACGTTGCATGTGAGACGGAATGACTCTATCCATCTCCGACGCCAAGGTCCAGAAGCGTGAATACCCCCACACTTGTAACAATCTTATTGCCTCACCCACATTCTTGAGGTTCTCTTCATGTGTTCTGCACATATTGTTGAACAGCCAAGACAAGCACGCACTCCCTCAACTGTACTGGCGAATCGCACTCAAATTTTCTAAATACCTTAATAAATTCATATCTATCCCATATCCACTACGATCAGGAAAAATAATACCATTTAAAACCATGGCAATAACCCCCCTAGCATAATTTTGTACAACTCCCTCATTAGTGATATATTCAATCTGTATACATTTTAAAAAATCTCCTAAGGAATTAATCTTTAAGTACTTTTCGTATATGTGACCGTGGTGAACATCTATATCGTACCACTCCAGCATATATGCTTTTATACGGCTGTACGGTCATGGAAGGTCGGTCTCATTCCCAATTATCGAGAAGCCGTTAATTGGGAGTTCTCATATCATGGAAACATCCTGTAATGTGACTGTGCACTCCCCGAATGGCATCCAGAATTTGTGAGTTCGCGAATGCCATATATCAATCAACGTCGTCATAAAATGTCAATCTATCAGCAGAGAACAAGACAAATAGGTACCGTACAATCCAGCATTCACTTTATATTGTACCACTCGTGGATGCAATCTAAACTCACGAAGTTTTTTATCAGCATCCCTATGGTTAAGAGGGGTATCGATATCTATTTGCCCATTTAGAATGAGCGAACTCCTATGCTGGGCCAAGACCCCAATAATGTCTTGAGAGCTTGGACGATACAGTCCGGAAAGCTGAGTTTGGTCTTGTGTATAAGACATGATGATATCTAAAAAAAATTTAAAAATGATAATAATGAATAATAATATAATCACAATAATTATAATAACGAAAATAAATATTTATAACATAAACACAATATTCAAATGATTAAAATAAAGATGTAAAAAAATATTACCGCAGAAAATTATTTATAAAAAAATACTTTAAATTAATTCTTTGCAGATTTTCGGTGCGTCTAACCGCTTTTGCTTCCAAATATAATCCAAATAAGAAATAATTGGATGTTTGGTGTGGAGAATGAGAGGGGAAAGGGGGTTTTATAGGGGAGGGCCGCGCAGTTGCCAACTGCGCAGCCCATGTATTTCCCGCGCGATATCGTGCGCGGGAAATATTCTGTGCAGTAGTCAACTGCGCGGACCTTAATCCGTGCAGTTGACTAGTGCGCGGCATCCTTAATTCGTTATTAAATATGTCGCGCAGTAAGCAACTGTGCGGATTAAGGTCCGCGCAGTTGGCTACTGTGTGGCAGGATATTTTCGAAAAGCTAGCCCTCTGACAGAGCAAAGACGAAAATTTTCCATCATGTGTTAGGCGGATACATGATACGCATTTATGATTCTCACTGAATTCTATTATGACCCTCATTGTGCTACTTTTTCCAAGAACAGTGCTTCTATAAGGCCAGTATTTTTTGCTAGCAATTTGTCCAGCGATTTAAATCTAGAAAAATGGCACAAAAAATCTGTGGCTATCAGGATTTAATCCTGCTCTCCCTCCTCCTCTCACCAAATTCAGTCACCTCCCTTACCATCCACATCAATAAATTATGTATTTATTTTATATATAACTAATATCTATACAATTTTTGTATTATTATTCACAATTTTTTTGCTCCTCTCACCAATTTCAGTTATTATTGTTTTGTATTATTTTTTTTATAATTTTTGTGATAAATTATGTATTTTGTTTTCTTCGATATTACGGCGGCGGACCTATCCTATAAACCCAAAAAGTTAAACACTATAAATTCTAAACTTTATAAATCATAAACCTACAATTTTACGAGATTAATATTACGGCGGCTTCGCCGTCGGAAATCTAAAAACCTATTCTATAAACCCAAAAGCCTAAACGCTATAAATTCTAAACTTTATAAATCATAAATCCACAATTTTACGAGATTAAAATTACGGCGGCTTCGCCGCCGGAAATCTAAAAACCTTATCCTATAAATCCAAGTGACTAAGGCTGTGTTTAGCATCACCTTATAAGTCACCTTATCAGTTAATTCTGCCTTATAAGTCGGTTTGACAAAATATGTCCGTTACGTGAACGTCCCCTTATGACTTATAAGGTGACTGATTTGAAAAGTCATTTTTTTAGTCTGATTACAAAATAAGGTAACTTATAAGTCTTTCATTCCAATTTTGCCCTTAACTTTATATATCTACACGTCACTATTATGAGTATATTATTTTCATTGTTCTAAACTTTATTGTTAATATTTAAAATAATAACTATTTATTTAAACAATAAATTAACATTATTAAAGCTAAAAACATTTTTTTATTTAATAATAATTATGATATAGAATATGATTAAAAATTACAATAACATAACAATATAAAATAATATCCTTTATGTCATTTTACGAAAATCAGTCACCTTATCAAATAAATTTACGAAATAAATCTAATCAAATCAGTCACCTTATCAAACACCTTATTTCTTAAATGTTAAAACCCAAAATTTTTATTTTTTAAATTTTTTATTATTTTTAAAAATAAAATTTTATTTTACAAATAAAATATATTATATTACATGGTCCCCAAATAGTTGCTGGCCATTTGCAGGCCAAAATTTGGAGGCCATGAAGCATTTTTCTTCCAAGAATCCTTGAGTGTAAGTGTTGAGAAGAGAAAAGAGAATTTTTTAGAAAAAATTTCCTTGTATTTTAATTCACAATAAATCATGTACTTATTTATACACAACTCACACACTTTCTCCACTCTCCTCCGCCCCTATAATTTAGGGGTCCTAGTAAGGAAATAGATTTATTCTTATCATTTCCCGTATTTACAATATTTATTTCCTAACACTCCCTCTCAAGTTAAGTGTAGATTGTCCAACACCTAACTTGCATAAAACATCATGACATATCCGATCATTGACTGCCTTGGTCAAGATATCCACCAGCTGATCTTCAAACCTCACAAAGGAAAGTGTAACTATTTCACTTTCAAGTTTCTCCTTGATGAAGTGTTGATCCACTTCAACATGTTTAGTTGTGTTCAACTGAATTGGATTATATGAAATATAAATAGCAGCTCGATTATCGCACATTAAGGGAGACGCCTCAGAAGGTGCTAATCCCAACTCTGTCATCAACATTCTTATCCATAGAACTTCAGTCAATCCACGTGCCACTCCTCAAAATTCTGCTTCTACACTTGAGAATGTGGCGGCTTCCTTCTTCTTGCTTCTCCACGTAGCAAGGTTTCGACTGACAATAGTGAAATGCCCAGGCATTGATCGTCGATCAACTAGATTATTAGCCCAATCAGCATCAGTATAGGTTACAATCCTCAATGTCCATGCTTGTGAAAGAGTATTCCTGTGTCAGGAGATCCTTTCAAATATCTCAATATTATCAGTGTTGCATCCATGTGATCTCTTTAGGGATTATGCATGAACTGACTCACAACCCCCACTCCATATGTAATATCTGGACGAGTATGTGCCATATAGATCAACTTACCAACCAAGTGTTTGTACTGACTTTTGTTTGCTAGCTCCTTCCACAATTCTCAGACCATGATTCAAAACTATAGGAGTATCTGCTGGCTTGCTCTCAAGTAACCCAGTCTCTGTAAGTAAGTCCACAATATATTTCATTTGAGAAATATAAATACCCTGCTTAGATCGTGAAACTTCAATACTGACGAAGTACTTCAGCATCTTCAAGTCTTTCATATCAAATTCCTTGAAGAGATTTCTCCTCAAAGTCTCAATCTCATCTGTTTATCTCCTGTGATCACCATATCATCAACATAAATAATTAGACATATAATACCTTGTCTCAGGCATTTCAGGAATAGTGCGTGATCTGAGTTACTTTGAAGATATCAAAACATTTTCATTGCCATGATAAAGCGCCCAAACCAAGCCCTTGGAGTTTGTTTCAAATCAATGAGTGCTTTCTTCAGTCTGTGCACTTCACTTGGATAGAAATCATCTGAAAATTCAGGAGGGCCTTCCATATATACCTCCTCAGTCAAGTCTCCATGGAGGAATGCATTTTTGACATTAAACTGGTGCAAGTGCTAATCTAAGTTAGTAGCTATCGAAAACAATATCCTAATAGTATCCAACTTTGTCACATAAGAGAAGGTCTCAGAATAATCAATCTCATAGGTTTGTTTGTAGCCTTTGGCTACAAGACGAGCTTTATATCTTTTAATAGAACCATCTGCTTTCCTCTTCACAGTAAAAACCCACTTGCAACAAATAGGTCTCTTTCCAGAAAGCAACTGACATCTCTCCCAGATAAAATTTTTATCCAAAGCTTTCATCTCTTCTTTCATACCATTATTCCACTCAAGACTATCCATAGCTTCAACTTCATTTCTAGGCACATCATCAGTGTATATAGCAGTACCAAAAGCTCGTGCAAACTTAATTAAGCTACCCCTAACCATATCTGCCATAGGATACCTCTGAGATCAGAAATCATATTCAGGAGTATACTTCTTTGATTTCACCCCCCTAGTAGACCGATGAGGAAGGACATACCTTGGTATCATAAGACCACACACCGCATCATAATTAGCCATAGAATCCATAAAAGGAGCCACAAAAGGAACTGTACTTACCTAGACATCCATCGAAGAAGGCAATTGGGATGACTCTTCCCGGTCTGGCTGTACCCTGTCAACATCGCTCTCCAGTGTGGGTGGTTTACTCAACTCGTGAGATGGCTCTCGCGCATGAGGTGCATGAATTAATGTGGGTAAAGAAGATGATGTGGCTGGTGCGTGAGGCACATGAGACACCGCAAGCAACATAGTAATGTGGGATAAATCTGTGTTAGGTGCGTGAGGCGCATGAGTCGGCTGTGGTAGTAAGAACGAAGCTTGTCAATCAAGTGAGCCTGAATCCAATTTGTCCCCCGACTCCTAGATTCCAAAGAGGATCGATAGTGATACTCAATTTCCACAAAGTTATAGTTCATAGTAGTAATCATGCGACAAGTTTGGTTATTATAATTTATAACATCTGTAACCTTTTTGAGATCCTCCATATCTCATAGATACACATTTTTTGGCACAAACATCACATTTTGAACGTTGAGTTTTAGGAATATGCACTTAAACTGAGCATCCAAAATCTAAGGAGTCAAAGACATGGGAGGAGGAATAAAATCAAAAAATGTTTGGATGGGGGTTAGGAAATTCAAAAGTGGAATAAAATCAGAAGTAGCAACGGCCTCAGACCAAAAGTGAGATGGTACATGTGACTCAATCATCAAAGCTCGGATTATTTTAAGAAAAAATCTATTTTTGCGCTCAGCAATGCCATTTTGTTATGGGGAATAAGAACAAAATGTTTGATGTAACAGACCATTTTCATACCAAAAACTCTTCATTTGGTGATTAACAAATTCACCTCCATTGTCAGAACGAAGAACTTGAATTTTTTTTATTGAATTGGGTAAGGATCATGCGATAAAACAGAGTAAACTTGTCAAAACCTCATATTTATTTTTCAAAAAATATACCTAAGTCATACGAGAGCAATCATCGATAAAAAAATGAAATATCGAAAACCTTAACCCCCAATAGCCGGAGCTGGGTTCCAAACATCAGAGTGAACTAATAAAAATATTTTCGGAACACTAGTATTATTTGAAAAGAAAGACTGTCTATGGCTCTTTGCCAAAATACAAGTTTCACAATAGAAAGGGATATTAGATAATTGAGGAAATAAATGGCAGATATAAGAGTGAGAATGGTGACTCAAATGACGATGTTACAACAAACTTTGGGAATCAGGTGACTCACGAGTAAAGAGTCTCCTTCTATCTGAAGCCACTTCATCCACATAGTACAAACCATCACATTCAGTATCACGCTCAATTATTTTCTTCAAACAGATATCCTGTAAGAGGTAAAATGTAGGATATAGTAACACAACACAATTCAGTTCCTTAGTAACTTGGCTAATCGATAAAAGTTTATATGATAATGATGGAATATATAAAAAATTTGATAGTCAATTACCAGGAGAAATTTCAATACTCCGAGCGCCTTTAACAGGGGCGACTTCACCATTCACTGTTTGAACCACCTTTTTCTTCAACTATTGTACTGCAATAATATCTGAAAAATCATAAGTGATGATGTCCATTGCTCCACAATGAAAGATCCAAGGATTCTTTTTTTTTTTACAAATTCTGCATAATATTTGCAGATGAAATCTGAGATGAAGTAAATACAGAATTTTATGCACAATCAGGCCCAATCTGGAAGCCCAATTTTGCATCTCCATTTATCACATCACTAGAGGTCATCAAATGGTCACTCACATCACCAGATTTTGACATGCCAAACTCAAATATCCATAATATGAAGGGTATTTGAATAATTTCACGGAAATCGTACTCTCTTTCATTGGTTTGGATGTTTACGCAGCTTTTTGTTCATCATTTCTCTTGTTTGAATTGTTGCAGAGTGGACTTCCAACTTTTATAATGGTGTTTGAATTAGCCATGTCCATCCGTCAGTAACATTATCAAATGACCATTACCACTACCAACCGACCAGCGATCGGTAGCAGACTTATAGTACCGCTACCGATACTGTATAAATGGTTGCGGTAATCGCCCACACCACTGTTTAAGAGTACAAAGTCTAAGGTGTGAATTTTTTTCGATAAAATTGTACATTTAACTCCAACAATGGTAATGGCAGTGATCCAAAACAAGCAAGTATCCAAATGAACTCCAATATCAAAAACTTGAGCCAAAAATCAAAATGAGACCAAAACCAACATCCAAACCAACAGACAACAACCACTTGGTCAATTCCATTGAACTCCTTCATCACACTAAATATGAATGGACGCGAGAGCATTGATTATTCGATCAGGATCGGCGTGGATACCTGAACGAATAAAAATAACTATTGATAATGTCCACAACAAAACCGAATCTGAATGAATTATAAATGTTACCTCTATCGAGTGCAACCATATCATGATCATCCAATGATAGTGTTTAAAATTCTTCAATAATGTTGCAAGAAGAAGCAATCCAATTTTGAGCATATATCAAACCTTCTACAATAGGAGAAAGTAAAGAACTACGATGTGTCCCTATCACCCGCCCACCAGTGCTAAATGTCGACTCAGATGACACTGTGGATAGTGGCCAAAATATCTCGAGTCACTCGCCAATACCGGATACTTATGCTCATGCTGCTTCCACCAGGTCAGAATAGTAAAACTTGGATCATTGGGCTCACAGGGTTCCTTCAGATCTTTCTCTCATCACCTTGTAAGCTTCAAAATCCATCCTGGTAAGTGTTGCACTGTATGGACATTCTGTGAAGCAACTGTAGTGTAGTAGTAAAAATGCAATAATTATTGAAATTTTTAGAAGAAAGGCACGGTTCGAGTTCGCCAGAGTAGTGTTGTGCAAAATTGCTCATGCTTTGTTGTATCTTGTGAGACGAACATCCATATTCTCAAGGTAGTTAGGAGAGGACAAATTCATT
Source organism: Pinguicula primuliflora (assembly GCA_025802335.1). NCBI lineage: Eukaryota > Viridiplantae > Streptophyta > Magnoliopsida > Lamiales > Lentibulariaceae > Pinguicula > Pinguicula primuliflora. The sequence continues at coordinate 64,702 of JAOYMZ010000026.1, read as the reverse complement.
TTAAGAAGACTATAATTCACAGGCCTTACAGCTCCATTTATTTCTGGGAAGAATTTAGTTGTCGGTAAAAGGTGGAGAAAAATTGTCATTTTCCTGCATACTATTTCTTGCAAAAACAAAATAAACTGTAGTTAAAATATAATATTACACAAATACAAATTTGATAAAATAATAAAGAAAAACTATTTTCAGTAACAAATTATCTAAGATATTGTGATTGTGTTTTTTGACATATTTTTAAATTTTTTTACATATTTTTGATATAGTTGTATTAAAATATTTTACAAATATTTTTATTTATTTTTCTTTTGGTTTCAACTTATTCTATGAGTGGAGAAGTTTATCCAGTTCCATACTTGGAGGGCCGGGACAAATCAATTTTGGCATACCTAAATGCAAGGGCGGAACTAATCTCGGAAACGAGGGGGGCGGATTCCCGAAAAAATTGGGGCCCAACTTTTTTTTACTTTTTTTTAATAATTTTAAATAAATAATAAAATATTGAAAATAATATTAAACACCACACGTAATCAGAATTAGGTTACTAGACAATTAAACAAAAAAATGACTAAATATATAGCTCATAGCGATCACTTCTACTATAAAATTCATCGATAACAGAATTTGAATCAATGTCGCTAGATAACTCTCGTTCGATGTACACAACCATCGAATCTAAAAGATATTACTTTTCATTTTATTTGGAAACACACTTTTGACTCACTTCATTGCTGAAAATACTCGTTTTGTTGTTGCAATAGTAACTGAAAGGGTCAAAAAAATGCGTATCAATCTATCAATCAAATGGTAGTCTTGTACTTTGTTTGCCTCGCTCAATCTTGCACATAACTCAGAAATATTTGATAGATCTTGAAAGTTGTCATGCAAAAGTACATAATACTTGTAATGTTGGAATTGAGTTCTCAAATAGTGTAACTCCTACTGACAGAAATCATCTCGATAAAACTCTTCAGCCAGGTTACAAATATGATCAATGTCAAATGATTTAAACTTCTCTCTTAGATCCAAAGCAATACTAATGTGAAGAAGTTTAACTGTATCATCGGGAAATCTATAGATGGTCTCATCTAATTGACATTCTATCGCAGTATGAAATAATTCAACTCTATAGTGATGCTCAACTGTGACAACTGTTACACGTCCCTCTGAATCTGTATGAAAATCAGCCATATTTGGTACTACAATGCCATTACATTTACAAACATTCTCTGGCGATAGAAGGATAGAATCAAACCCATCATTCATCAATTCTCTAAGTAATTCTTTTGAGCTAGAGACAAAACTCATTGCATTCAATATATTAAGAGATTTGTGCTGCAAAGATTGGCAAAAAATATCTGTCACTCCAAGAATCTTGTGCATCATGTGGTAGATGAATATAAATTCAAACGCCCTTATCAATTTCAAATGTCTGCGAGCTTCACCACGTGCAGAATTAGTATTGGAATCCCTTTGCACACCAATAAAAAGCATAATCACAAAATCATGGCTCTCAGCTAAATCACATAATGATTTATAATGAGAGTTCCAACGAGTTTTCCAGGCCGATGCACGTTAACCACCTAATTAGCTCCTTTACCTGTTACGCGTTCCCCTGAAGATATCTGTTCAGCAATTTTCAAAGTTTGTACAGAAACAAACTCACTGTGACGTTTAAGAGAAATACTAACATAAGTTGAAATAGCAGTTAATTCTTAAAAGAACCACCAAGCATCAACATTCTTTTCAGCAGCACCAACCAATGCTAATTGCAATCTATGAGCCAAAAAATGAATATGATATGCATAAGGACACTCTCTAAGAAAAAGAATATGCAATCTACTCCAAGAACTCCGCATATTGCTAGCCCCATCATACCCTTGTCCTAGCCTATTGTTTATTTGTAAATCATGCTTAGTCAATACTTCAGATATTTCATTCTTCAGTACAATAGCTATAGTACTCTTCACATGAACAATTTCAAAATGCCATCAACATCAACAAATCTCAACACAATAGCCATTTATTCCCTATTAGAGATATCTCTTGCTTCATCAACAAGAATACAAAATTTTCCATCACCAATCTCCTCACGGATATTCTTTCTTACTCATTCAGCAAATATATTCAAAATCTCTTTTTGAGACTTTGGTGAACAATATGTAGCATTTAGAGGAGCATTTAACATAGCATTTAGAGGAGCATTTAACATAGCATTATCAACATTTGAATTCATTCTTTTCAATAATTTAAGCAACTCCAAAAGATTACCTTGACTATTAGAATCAGACGTTTTTTTGCATCACCTCTAGCCTCAATGGATCCATCACCCTGCCAATATGCTGATTTATATTTTGAAGATCATTCAGTCGACCAGTATTCTTACGATGTTGTTATTTACCTTGTTCTCCATCATGCATCAGAAATGGATAATATTTTTCATCATTGCCACGTTTCCAACTCTTGAAACCATGAGATGTAAATGTAGTATAATGAGCATTAGTCCCATCATCAAATAGGAAACATGAAAAACAATATGTTGCATCAGTCATTGGTGAATACTCTAACCAAAGAAACTTTTTAAACCAAGATACTTGAAATCGACGCTTTTGATTTCCTTCTCTAGTCCAAGGATAGGTCTTCAACTCGGGTTGAAATGCTCTCTTTTGGATATAAGCTTGTCTGATTGCATCTCTTTGATTAACATCATATTCGTAAATCAATTTTCGTTTACCTGGATCACGTTCCAAATTATCCACTTCAATTTCTACACTAGTAGGATCACACTCATGAGGAGCATAATGCTCAGAAGTAGGGCATGCTGCTTCATTTTCTGTTCTAGTTTGATCATTGTCCAAATGTGGAATAACAGCTTCATCTCCATTTTACTTGTCGAAGTATCGTCTCTTTTATAGAATGCATACATTGTTCTTGTTCTTGCTTTCTTTGATTTTTGTTTGTCATCCATCTATCAAAATATAAAGAATGTTAGCAACTCTAATCAATCCAGAAGAAAACAGTATGCATGTGCTATGCGAGGTTCAAGTAGAAAACAATTCAGAAGCTTGCAATTTCAATCATTATCAGCATACTTCAATCATAATTATTTCAAATACCATACAAGTCTGCTGGAGTGTAATTTAAACAAGTCCTTATGAATATGAGTCAAAAGGTATAAATAAACTCAATACCATAGAACAGATGGCATAATATGCAAGTGGCAAGCATCAGAGACAACCAACAATCAAGACAAGGAAAAAGCAAGAACGTGCATCCGAGTGAAAGCGGACAATGATTTTAGAGAAATTAAAGTGTTAACATAGACAACTTTTAAGGGAAATAAAGGGCATAAAAAACAAATGGATTGTCGTCAACACTGATAAAAACAAAACATTGAGTTGTGCCTCACAGTCGCAGGAGAAGGCACAATAAAAGAGCTCCGTCCGAATACAATATAGACTTCCGAGTTCCGACTCCTAATTAGGGCTAATTGGTGAGACTTGAGAATAGTGGAGACGGAGTCACGGTCACGGAACGGAGGACGGAGGACTCTTTCACCGTTCACTTTGCAAAATTGAAAATTTGAATTCGTAATTGCTAAGTTTGGGGCCGTAGGCCAAAAATTTTTTTGGGCAAACCCAAAATCGGCCCCGTGTGGTAGCCCGGGCCCGTCAACAGTTGGGTCTGCCCTCCCTAAATGGGTTGATTCTATGGCCCTGTGAATACAACATACATAAAAGTCAATAAAAAAATTTACTTATAAAAAATAAATTTTGGCATCCGGATTAATAGAATCTCATTATAAGGTATCACTCTTTTCACATACATCCACACATTCTAACTCATATCATGTGTGAACACACACATGTTGATGTGTGCGAGACTCGATATTCAAAAATGTAAGTGAAAACGTGGTGGTGCCGTGAATCCGGGTGCTGCATTAAATAATTTTTGTAATAAGAGGCCATGGAAATTTAAACCTCAGAAAATAATCCTTCATAAAAAGGTATTTGTTGATGAATATTTCTTGTGAAAATTAAATAAAGCCAGAGCATTACAGGATGTACTCGAGAAAAGGGATCCGAGAATACTCCCCACAAAACGGATTTAGTCGCCCATATTTTCGGGTCGGGTGTCCATATGAAGTTACTAATATTTGGGAACTAGAAACAATATGTGGCTACACGTTTGCGTGAGAATCCCCACAATATAAATGACCAAAACGCCCCTCCCACTGAAGCGGCGCCATTGTCTGGTCTGGATGATGACATTCTTCTTAATCTTGACCACATTCATTTTACCAGCCGGACACGTTAATCTAATCTGTACGGGGGTGATCCAACGTCATTCCAAACCTTTCACTTAATCGTGCGGTGGGTATTAACCAGCACAATCCAACCACGTGTGAGGTGTGAGATAAAAAAAGAGGGAATTTCCGTGAAGCGTGTGACCTAATCATCCTCGTGAGTTAAATAATGACGGGAATAAAAATATGTGGGGATATTCTTCTTTTTTTTGACATTTTTTGTTATTTTAAATTCAGAAAAATAGCTGCAGAGATTTAGGGTTGCCTATATATAACGCGGTCCATTGTCGAAAGAGAGCAATCCAAACGGCTATCGTTCATCTCTCATGCTTTGCTTTCATCTTGTGGTTGTAAATTTGAATACTTTTCAGCGATGGTGTTCAACAGAATGTTGTCTCAGCGATTTCTTAGTATATCAAGAATCAGTAACCACGCTCTGACGCAGTGCCGGACATCCTCGCCGAGCACGGCTGTCGAACCCGCCGCGTGTAGGCGCCAGGCGCCTCCGAGCAAAATCTCACCAGATCCTGGAGACGACGGTGTTTTCCGGAGGTATTTCCACCGTCAGGCGGCTGCGGTGCCCTCCGGGTTCCGGTTCATGCCTACCGGGGAGAAGCTTATTGAGAAACTGCACGGGATGGACATTGCGAAGGACAGGATCCGGCTGGACGGATTGATTCCGCCGTCGCCGGAGGCGACGATTACGGTGGAGGATGCCAAGAAGATTCTTAGGCTATCGCAGATGGAAACGATGATGGCGAGGTTGAGGCGGATTGAGAAGGACGTGGTTTTGTATCCGGAATTTTTGGAGATCTGCGCCGAACAGTGCTCGAATTCGGATCAATCGGTCGAATTGGCCAAGACACTTGATAAATCGGGGAGTGTGATTATCCTCGGAAACATGGTGTTCCTCAAGCCTGAACAGGTTGGTTGGTTTTCAATTCTTTCTTTGTTCTTTCCGAAAATTCGATACTTTCATACGCGAGTTTTTATTTAGTTTTTATGATCGTGTGAAACCATAAACGACGATTCACCATCTCTAGATGTCATCACACTTCCAGAATTTGTTTTGTTTCTGTACATTTCCACACTATTTGGAGACTACCGAGGACTGATGAGGTTTTCCATTATGTGTTGTGTTTCCATGTCTTCTTCCACAGGAAAACTGAAACAATGTTTCGCACTCAGATCTCTTAGAACAAGATGGTGAGGATCAATTGTCATTGATCCTTGATCGATGCACTATTTATTCCCCCACCCCCACCCCCTTCTCTTTCTCGTAAAAGAAAACTTCAATTGAACTCCGCATCAGTGGGAAAAAAACAGAGACATTCCTCTCCAAAATTTTATATGGATTTTGCTAGAAATTTGGGGATCTTGTTGTTTGCATGACCTCACAGTTTGACGGATTGGAGTTTCTAGGTGAAAAGTTTGTTAGCTTGCAGGCGATAAACAAGGGGAGTCTTGCAATTCTAGCATACTTGGTTTAGTGGATTCCAAAAATTGAGTCTTTCCACTTAGATTGAATAGACCATATTATAGCCAATTAGGAACCTAACTCGTGTGTATTATTGAGGGAAAAATAGTCTATGGATCACAAAGGGTTGTGATTGTAGGGAAGATGAAGCCTCAGCCTTGTTTTACCCCAATGTTTGTGTACCCTTTTGCTGTGCTCACAGGTCGTGCAGGCCGTGCAAGCCTTAATTCCCCCTCCAGCTCTGGCCCCCCGTAACCAGAGTCTACAGGAGCTGGAAGAACTGGAGAAAGAGAAGGCTGCCATCGACTCCAAAGCCGAATCCCTCGTCCACCGGGAGCTATGGTGGGGCCTGGGTTACATGGTTGTCCAAACATTGGCATTTATGCGTCTCACGTTCTGGGAACTCTCGTGGGATGTGATGGAGCCCATCTGCTTCTACGTCACCTCCATCTACTGCATGGGCGGCTACGCCTTCTTCCTGCGTACCTCTAAAGAGCCATCCTTTGAAGGCTTCTTCCAGAGCAGGTTAGAAGTCAAGCAGAAGCGGCTGATGAAGGCTCGGAATTTCAATTTGGTGCGGTATAATCAACTGAAGAAAGTCTTCGGTTACAGACAACCGTCCGTGTCACGGGACGGCGTTGTGAGTGTGTGAAAATTTTGTGGATTGATTGATTAGTTGTTGTTATACACTACATCAACTGAGAGTAATTTTTTTCTCAGCGGCTATTGTAATCATAGTTGGAAGAGGCTTAGAATTTAGATACCCATTTTCCTTAATCCTCTTTCGTTAATGAACACATAGATAGTTTGTAGTTTAGATGAATGATCATTGTCCCCAGCCAGAAGAATCAACAAACAAGCTCATATCCAATCAATGTAGCTCTACTTGCTCTTTGGTCCTTGGAAGAAATTCAGGTACAATGATTTCATCTCATCCTCCTAATCCAGCTGTGCGTACCATACGCCTTGAATCTTGACATCTTTAGGAGTCTTCGCCCCCAGATCAGTATCTGATGGCTGAATGCTCTCAAACACTCCAATCACCTCACCAGTCTCGGGCTTGCTACCCGTAACACTCAACGTGATCTTCCCGGTTGAAGATGCTGTGTTCTTATTATTCTCCTTCAGAAGCTCCTCCTCATCTCCCCTGCCTCCGGCGGGCAGAGCAACCGCGTTATCGTAGCCGGTCGATCCACCCCTGCCCTTGGGGTCCAGAAACGAAGAGCCTCTGTATGATGGCACCAGAAATTCACCTCCAAAGCTCTCCGGTTTTCCAGATGCAACCAGCTGCTTGATGGTGAATAAAAACGGGACACGTTCGCCGCCGGGGAGCTGGACAGTTACCGCCGCATAGTCGATCCCGTCTTTCTCCTCGAACTTGACGGTTCCATCTTCGGATACCTCAAAGGGTCCTTCGATCTCGTCGAGGGTGTAAGTCAAACGTGTCATGAGTTTTGTCTTCTGGAATTCTGGGGCTGAGTTCTTGTTCACGCCCTCTGCCTTGACGGTGAATGAAGTGGGCTCCAAGCACAATTTCTTGGCCGTGTACTTGCCGGGTTTGAAGGAGAAGGTATCAGATCCGCCATCGATAGTTGGGCACTGATTAGCAGTTCCAGTTCCCTTCACTTCTGTGTATGTCTTGCTCTGGATCTCATCGAAGGTTAGCCTTTTGGGAACTCCTTCAGCATTAGCACCCTGTCAAAAACAGGGGATTTCATTTGTATTCAACTTGATCATATGAAATGCAAGAAAACAAGTGGGAAATACCGAGACGATGAGAGCAGATGTTGCCAGAGCAAATCCAGCAATCTTTGCAGCATCAGTGCACTTGTGAACCAATTCCTTTAGATCCGTCTGAAGTGAGCACGTAATCCTCCCGGCAGCGGGGTGAACTCCGAAAGCTTTAGCAACAGTCTGAGATGATGATTGTAGTTGAAGGCTGCTTCTGCCAATCTTGGTTGGCTGCATGAGGATGGCAGCTGCCTGCAGTGATGAAGTTGCCATTGTCTTGGTTATTGAACAACTAAATGAAATCTCCCCAGACACCTTATGAGTGAGAGAAGAGTAGGCTGAGACAGGACCAGACGAATCTATTTTACTGGCTTTGGTGTAACCAGGATAAGATAGGAATATGGGATAAGTTGTTTTCCATTGGCTAATCAAACCACAAGCTTGTCGGCGCTGCCAGGTGGCAGGTTTTTGCGACGAGATAAATCTTCAAAATAATTTGGAAAAAAAGTTTAAATAGATATAAAAATTATTTGGCCTATACAGGTCTCGAACCTGTGACCTTCGCGTTATTAGCACGACGCTCTAACCAACTGAGCTAATAGGCCATTTTAAGAAACGATTTCCTATTTTCATATAACTATCTTTTCTTGAAAATAATTTCACCACAATAATCATGCCCTCAAGTTTGTGTTATCTATGCATTAATGTGCACCGTTTTTTTTTTTGATAAATCATTAATGTGCATCTGCAACCCCGTCACACTCCAACGAACGTGGATATATAGCTAAGAACCAATCAACTCCATTAAGTTGCAGTCTAATCCACCATGAGACGGAATCATAAATACTTCATAAATACTGCATTTGGCACTAAAAACATAAATCCCACTTCTCAGTAAGTCCATCGGCGGGGTACATAAAGCTTCTCGACTCAAAAGTGATAAACCAGCCGATCCCTACAATTTGCCTGAGGTCAGTCTACTTCATTCAACAGCTTGAATCACCAATAATCATGGCAGGAACAGCTCCCAGACTCAAACCGGTGGAACCTGCTTGAATCCCGGATGATTATGTTTCTCTCTGCAATAACAGAGATGAACTTGATGGCAGTGTGGCAGTCCACGCAAATTCTTAAATTCTTGAAGACTTTAACTGGGGTTCCTGCTGGTGTGCTTATTATGCCGAATGCAACTGCAAGCTTTTCGCTGTGATAGAAGAGGCTCTGCTCTTTCTGCTCTTCCTCCACATCATGCAGAACGTGATCCGTTTGGGGGACATAACCTTTTTCCTTCATTCTCTGTGAAACTTCTCCGAGAAAGTCCAAGATTTCTTTGGTTCTTGGATGGGATTCATCCCCAACTGTGAAAACGTGGACCTTCTTCTTAAATTCAATCCAACTCATACCAGGTTGCTTGACCACTCTTTTCTCACCCATGAGTTTTCTGATCTTTGCCACTTCGCTCCACTTGCCTTCAGTGGCGTAGATGTTAGCAAGAGTGACATATGTAGCAGCATTATCTGGCTCCAGTTGAAACAAGGCTTCGGCTGCCTGCTGTGCAAGTACGTAGTTACCATGAATTCTGCAACCACCGAGTAATGAAGCCCAAAGAAACTTGTCAGGTTTCATGGGCATCTTACTGATAAGATCTTCAGCTTCTTTAAATCTACCAGAACGACTCAAAAGATCGACTGCACAAGCATAGTGGTCGACGGTATGGCACAATCCGTATTTATCTGGGATCGAGTAGAAATATTCAAGGCCTTTATCAACTAAACCGGCATGGGTACAAGCAGATAGAACGCCGACGAATGTGATGTGATCAGGCTGGTGGCCGGATCTAAGTAATAAATCAAACAACTGAAGAGCTTCTTCGGGTTGACCATTTTGTGAATAGCCATTGATTAAGGATGTCCACGAAACTAAATCAGGTCTAGGCAGTGAATTGAAGACTTTATGTGCTTTATCGACACTGCCACACTTTGTGTACATATGAACAAGTGCACTAGCAGCAAATGAATCGGGATCAAAACCAGATCGGACCATGTGGGCATGAACCTGTCTTCCAAATTCCTCTGCAGTATGAAGAGTGCAGGCATTTAAAACTCCTGAATAGGTAAACTCATTTGGCTTGATTCCTGAGTTTAACAAATCAGAAAATAAAGAGAGACCCTCTTCCCACCTTCCAGATTCAAAACAACGATCAATCATCGCTGTCCAAGAAACAATGTCCTTTCCCATTGTTCTGTCAAAAATATATCTCGCCTCATTCACACTCCCACATTTTCCGTACACGTCCAATAAAGCACTCCAAACAACTGCATCAGTATCCAGTCCGGTTCTCATTATATGGCCATGGATCTCCTTTCCCGAACGCAAAGACTGCACAGCAGCTGAAGCAGCTAGAGCAATGGAAATGGTGAACTTGTTATTACGAACTAAATCTTCCTGTCGATGCATTAATCTATACAATTCCAATGCATTTCCAGGTTCATTATACTTAACATAGCCGGAGATCATGGCCGTCCAGGAAAAGTTATCTCTTTGAGGCATTTCATCAAAAAGCTTCCTTGCTTCCATGAGCCGTCCCAATTTTGTGTACCCAGATACCATAATGTTCCAAGAGCATACATCCCTACAACCCATTTCATCAAACACGTTTTGGGCATCGAATACACTGTCACACTTGCAGTACAAATCAAGAATCTTGTTCGAAATAAAAGTCCCGGGAACAAACCCTGAGGCTTTGAAGTGTGCAACAACTGTTTTTCCCTCATCCAGAGCTCTCTTTTCGATGCAGAGCGTCAGGATCGTTGCGTACAAGTGTGCAGATAGCTGTTGAGCCTCATTTCCCACTAATTGGATGACCTCTTTCAAACGCTTGTCACGGCAGAAGAACTCAACGGATTGCTTCAACTTGTTATCGATGCCCGGGCCATTAATGAGCCAGTCATTACATCCCGACGGCCTTATCAACGGTTTTGGAGAGTTAGTCCGTTTGACTGAAGGTGCTTGAGAAGAAACCGAAAATGAACGGAGAGCAAGATATCTATACAATGCTCTAGTACGTAAGGGTTTTGGTTTCATTTTGTTCCGACCTAGCTTATCAGCATCTCGAAAACTCGGGCCAAAAGTAGAGCTTATAACATAACAAAAGAACCAGGAAGCTATATATCAAGGCAGCATTGGAAATGCTCCGGTGGAATATGAAGATAAACGGCTGCGGACACGACTGGTAATAACTCTTGCGTTTGCGATCGGGTCGCAACCGAAAGGAGTCATAAACAAACAATTCCATCCATCCATCAAATTGCTCTGGATAGTGCGAGATGTAAGCTGAATTGGCCCAAAATTCGCTTCACTTGTCCTGCAGCAACCCTTCCCTGAGCAAGGATTGCGATGAAAATATAAAGAATTGAATCCTTGATTGTTAAGTACGTTGTACAAGAGGATTTAAGAAGCCCTAATATGTGATCGATTGTTATATAAAATTAACGAAGGGAAAAAGAACCCTCTGGATCCGTGGCGCAATGGCTCCAGATCGAAAGTTGCGTGTTCGGTTCAACGTCGGGTTCAAAATCCCGATCCATGCGGATCTTTTCATTTCTTTTATGGATGAGAATTTTTTTTTGCCGTTGAGATAATTTTAGTTAATTACTATAATATTGTTCGTAGTGTACATAAAATAATCAGTGTCTTAACGTAAAAGTATACCATGCGAAAATGGATAAGTAGGTCGAAATTATATGAAATCGAATATCATATAGAAGATTATTAAGACGGACCCTATTTTGACAAACGATGAGCGTCGCGCCGAATAAATTCAATTTAACAATCAGCAGTAGAGAAAAAAAACAATAAAAAACCAAAAAAAATGGACAACCAATAAAAACCACAAAAAGACAAAACAGACACGAAATTGTAATAGCGTTAGAGGGATGGGAATATCCGTTTCGACAAACGATAAACGGCGTACCAACAAATTCACTTTTAACAATAAATAGGAGCAAGAAAAAAAAGGAAAAAATAATTAAAAAAGAAGAAAACAATAAAATAAAAGATGTATAAGCATTACTTTTTTTTTATAAGTAAAACTTTCATTATAATGAAATGTGTGTACAAATGTGCTATATACAGTTTTGCCCTCTTACATATCCGTGTAACATGACTGTATTCAGATCCCCAATTTCCTTCCCTGATTGTATCGAGCTCATTTCCTTAGTCCTAGGTTTACTCCAATCCTCCAACTTCCGTTCAACCATCATCGTCGATTGTTCCCGTTCATCTAGCCGTCGATCTGAAGCATAAATTCGGCTGGAGACACCAATCAGTATAAGAGTAGATCTGATTCAAGAAGCTGTGTCGCTGAAGGGTGAGCCAAGTAGTCAGCTTAATTTTTTCTTCTACTTCCGCCATATTCCAGCTGGATTGTTGAAAGATTATCTCATTTCTTTGTTTCCATATGTGCCAGACGGCGAATTGCCAGAGGGTTTTCCAGACTAAGGGTGTCCAAGGAGGACGAATTCTTTGCATATGATGTTGAAGACCATCTGCCTGTGGCTCGGGAGCGTCAGGTATCTGAACGGCTAGCCAATTGTAAATATTTTGGAAAAGTTGTCTTGTAATTCGACAGTCCCAAAAGATGTGTGGCTCAGTTTCTTCAACTTCATTGCAGAGCGGACAGTTTTGGCTAGGCAGAGTCACACCATGTCTGTACAAGTTGGCCTGAGTTGGGAGACGCTGGTGCAGGAGTTTCCACACGAAGAAGGAGATTTTGGAGGGTATGAGTCGATTCCAGGCTCTGTCTACTCTATTCGTGTTTATATTTTTTGCCCATTTTGGCTACATGATAGAAGCATATGTCTGCTTAGTAGAGTACTCCTGCTCCATAGAGTTGGAAGAGATCCAAACCCATTCATCCTGCCCAGTCGTAGGATTAGGTGCCTCATGAAGCTCGATCAACAGGATAGCAAATTGCAACAATTCTGTCTCAGTTACATTACTTGCCCATGTCCAGGTCCAATTCCACTGGCTTGTGTATTGTCCCTTTACTGCTATAAATATTCTCTTATCGCCAGCCATAGTGTATAGCTCTGGGAATCTATCACTGAAGCTCCTTTCCCCCAACCATTTGTCCTCTCAGAACAGTGTGTCAGCTCCGTTCCCCACTCTCCTAAAAAAGTGTTGTTTGTACCAGTCGTCCGTGATAACATGAGTTCTCATGTCTTTCCACCAGACCGATGCTTTCCTATGTATAGGCTCAGTAATACTAAGCATGTGTCTGGCGACGTTCCCCTCTCCATATACACTGTCAAGCACTTGTATCCATAGGTAGGAGTCTTTCATTGTCAGTATTCGAAAGCCCCATTTGGCTAATAAGGCCGTATTGAAAGCCTTTAGATCCTTAATTCCCAATCCTCCCTTGTCTATCGGGTAACAGATATTCTTCCAGCTCACCCAGTTGATTCTCCTTTGCTCCATTCCTTTTCCACCCCACAAAAAAGACCTTAGCAGCTTCGTAATCTTTCGCAGAATCATAAGTGGGGCTCTATATATTGAGAAGTAAAACAGTGGGATACTGGTGAGGACAGATTTCAGTAGGACCAGACGGCCCCCGTAGGAAATATATTTAATTTCCCAGCCCGACAGCTTCTTCTAAATGATTGACAGAACTGGTTTCCATATCTCAAGCCTTCTGGGGTTAGCTCCAACCCAGACCCCCAAGTATTTAAATGGTACTGACTCCATTCTGCATTGTAGGGTTCTAGCATGTCGCATAGCCTCAAAATACCTCATGTTCAAAGAGTAGAGCTTGCTCTTACTATAGTTGACCTTCAGCCCCGAGGTAGCTTCAAAGATGTTAAGAACCCTTTTTATCGTCACAGTATCTTGATGTGTACCATTTCCAAATACTACTGTATCATCAGCATATTGCTGATGAGTGATTTTAGTGTCTTGCCTGCCAATTTCGTATCCTTTTGGAATCCCACTTCTCATAGCCTAGTCAGCATAATATGTAAGGTTTGTCGAGCTATTGCGAACAACATAGGAGACAAGGAGCACCCTTGTCTCAACTCCCTTTTCATCTTAAATTTCCCACAAGGGCTACCGTTCACTGTGACAGACATGTGAGCGGAAGTTATACAGCTGCGCAGCCACTTCAGCCACCTATCATGAAATCCCAAAGCCAACATATGATTGAATAAGTATCGCTAGTCCACGCTGTCAAAAGCCTTTTCGAAGTCCACTTTGAAGATGATACATTTCTTTTTCGATATCTTAGCCTCATTGATCACCTCGTTTGCCAGCAATACGCTATCCAGAATATATCTCCGTGGTACAAATCCACTCTGATTTTCAGAAATCAGAGATGGTAGGATCTTCTTTAATCGAGCCGCCAGAACTTTAGAAAGTATCTTGTATAGACTATTAACCATTGAAATAGGTCTGAAGTCTGTGATATGCTGCGAATTTTGAATTTTGGGGGCTAGAGCTACAAAAGTGGCGTTCAGCCCTTTGACCAATCTCGAGTCTTCCCAGAATTCGCTAAAGAACTGTAAGATATTGTCCCTTAGCAGTGGCCAAAAGAACTTCATAAACTTGAAGTTGAAGCCATCTGGTCCGGGGCTTTTACTACTTCCACATGATTTGATGGCCTGCGAAATCTCCTCCTCTGTGAAAGGGGCAACCAGCATCTCGTTTTCCTCAAATGATATTGTATGTTCGAGATTCCAGTGTGGCCGCGGTCTGTTAGTATTTTCAATAGAGTAGTGAGCCTTGAAACATTCATGGATAATTTGTTTAGTCTCTGCCACCGCTGTAACCCATATGTCATTGTGCATTATCCCCTGAACAGTATTTCTGCTCCGATGTTTCCTTAATGTTGCATGAAAATAGCAAGTGTTCGCGTCCCCTTCTGCTAGCCATCTGCTTCTGGATTTCTGGAATATCAAATTTGATTGCATTTTGCTTACTTTAAGTAGATCTGCCCCAGCCAGGTTCCTAGCAGCTCTTTCCCCATCAGTAAGTGATCTGGTCTCTAAAATTCTGTCGTTGTGAGAGAGCTCTTCTTCTAACTGATGGATTCTAGTAGACAATTGACCGAAGATCTCGTAATTCCATAGTTTGAGTTTTTCTCTTAGTTGCTTCATTCTCTGTTGGTAAACAAAGCCACCAGTCCCAATCTCTGTTGTTTGTTCCCAACTATTTTTCACATAGGCGTCAAATCCCTCATGCTGGAACCATGCATCTATCACACGAAAAGGCTTTGGACCCCAATTCCTAGAGTCATCTTCCAACAAAAGGGAGGAGCGGTCAGAGTGCCTTCTGTTTAGAGCAGATTGTGTAAGATTCTGCCACTTATTGAACCAGGCTTCAGATAGGAGGAACCGATCGAGACGACTTGCACTTGTACCCCCGGGTTGGAACCAAGTGTATTTTTTCAATTGTAGTGGTAGATCTATAAGTCAAGCGCCTGATATGAAACTGTTAGATTCCTGCATGTCAGATGTGGAGCTTGGTGATCTCCCCCTTTTCTCTCTTCTATCCCGTATTGAGTTGAAGTCTCCACATAAGCATTGTAAGTCTATCTGAGATGTAGATAAGTGGGTGGATAGAGCTTCCCATAGGACTCGTTTCCTACTTAGGAAGCATGAGGAATAGATATTAATGATTCGTATTTCATCATGTTGGGCCCCCCATTTTCCCACTGCCTCGAGCCCTCCTTCAACCTGCCAAGTACTTATCAGCGTGAAAACATCTTTCCTCCAGCTACTTAGCAGCCCTCCAAACCTGCCTTGAAATGGCTGAAAGATGTAATCAAAGTCTACTCTGCCCCACAATCTGGCAACAGTGTGTCTGTCAATTGTCTCCATTTTAGTCTCGTGCAGGCAAAGTAATTGAACATCATGCTTGCGAATGAAGTCAGACACTTCCCTCTTTTTGTGGTCGCCTCCCAAACCACATATGTTGAAGCTTAGTATCTTCATTTCAGTAGAGACTGTCGATCTCCTGATGTCAGAGCCAAGATTTAGTTTTGACTGGATTGGGGCAGTTGCTCTTCCTGGATATCTACCCAAATTAGATGACCAAGTTCAATGGTAGCTCTGATATCATCCTCATCTCGTGCTGCTTTGCTTTTTTCTTGCTTAAGTAAAGCTTTATTATGGCGATACCTTTCTTTACTTCTACAGATACTCTGCATTTTCTCCATCCGGATTCTTCTGTTTTCCTTGGCTTTTTTTAGCCAGATTAATCGAGCTAAAGGGCCAGCAGTAATAGGGTAAAATTTGCTGGCCCGCTTCTCCGCTTTCCTGATCAGTTCATCTGTGTATTGGAGTATTTCTTCTGTCATATTGACCTGCATGTCTCCCGTTCTTTTAGTAACATGCCTATCATCGAATTTTTCAGTTATGGAATATGTCTGACGGTGACTCTGTGGATTACCAGGTGTACTTTCTAGCAATAATGACCTCTCCATGGAGTAAGGAGTAACCATATCACGATCCGAAACTGCCGGGGGTGGGGTATGAGCTGGCCCCCATGCGTCGCCCGAGATCCCCCAGAATCCGGAGAGAGATTTCTTCTCAAATTTTTTGAATCTGAATTTGAATTCAAACTCAATTGCTGGATAGGGTGGGCCCCCCGTTGAGCAGCTGTTGCCGGAGAGCGTCCTGGCGTCGGCGACATCTTCATAGTAGTGTCAGCACTTCCGACGTCCAGATTAGACTCCTCCAGAACGTTGATTTCATAGGTACGACCATCAATGGAGATATTTCGGCGCCCCGTTAGTGAGGTCTGTCGAGAGGTTTCTACGCAGAGTCTGCAATGTTGTAAATTTATGTGATTCAAAGTGTCATTGTCGATGGATATAACCTCTCCCATTGCATTCCCTATCCATTGTAAACAATCTGAATTTTGGTCGTGAAAAGGAACACCAGTGATGCATAGTTTGGCCACCCATTTCTTCGTGATTGCATCTCCGGACCAAACTCGAATGTCGTTGAATAGCATGTTACTCTTTTGTCGACCCAGTTCATGTAGGTTCTTAGCCTGATCGTATGATAAGCCCGTAATCAGCACTTGTACTTCATCAATCCTGCGAATCATGTTATCAATATAGCCAGATCTGCTCATGGTCTGGCAGACGAACTGCAATTCTCTATCCCCGGGCTTCTTCAACGTACCAATCATAGCATTCTTCAACCACTCTTTATCCTCCGGTTTTGACCAATAGGAATCTGCTATGAATGCCTCCTTCTGCGCAGTTTGGAGCGGCTTTGGTTGTGTTTGCTGGCGACGATTAACTAGGAATCGTGGCTTGGTCGGAGCCTTCGTAGCGGGGATACTTGGCTTGGTCGGCTCCTTCGTTTGTTCGCCACGACTCTGGTATTTGGCGATATTAGCCTGCAGCCTCCGCCCGTTAAGTTTCCGGCCATTGATGGCTGCGATCAGATTTGCCGAGTTGTCCACCGATTCAAATCGCACGAGCCAAAGCTCCATCCGTATATGTCAAGCTTGTATGGCATGAAAACATCCTGTATCCGCCCGTACTCTTGGAATACCGTTCGCATCCGGTGAGGACTCCACGATGCTGGGAAATTTGTGAAGAACACCGTAACCACGTTCAATCCACGAGATTTGGAGGCACCAAGTCGTTGGTGCACTGTCTTTCGACGGGTTACTAGTGTCCATTCGTGGTCATCGGAGTGTGTTGCTCCTTCGTGGATGGGTTCCCCGACTTTTTCCTTCCCTTTCTCCCACGCCGAAATTTGCCTCCAGGTTTCCGTCCGCCCCATGTCTTTCGTATTTTAATTCATCTTAAATTTTAACCCAGCAAAACATTATGTATAAGCATACTGACAACCACTCAAAAAAAAATAGAAGAAGAGGATAAACAATAAAAAAGATGTCCGCCAAAAAAACACAATTTGGAGAGAGAAAGAAAAAGAAAAATAAACAATAAAAAAATCTATACAAACGCAAAAGCAAAAAAACCACAAAGCACAAAAAGACAAAGGCGTTAGGGTGACAGAAATGGAAAATCGGCTGTTGCATTATTAATAGACTAGATTATAATCCGTGACTGAAGTCACGATAAATGTTGATAATCCCCCTTGCAGTTGTAGTAGGAAGGATAAGTTTGATATGTTAAGTTCACGTGAATCAAAATTGGAAGAATTGTTTAGCAATTATTTGTTTTTTTGGTTAAGCATTTCAAATAATGCTTTTTGTTTAAGAGTTTTTTTGTTGAAGCAACAGGAGTTGGTTAAGGTATCTGTTACTTGAAACTTCTAAAAAGATCGTTTTTAAATTATTACATACAAAAAGACCTTGAACATTGAAATGAATGGCCGTCCACGGGTGCAAAAAAAACGTGTAAGAACATAAACGACATTAGCCTAAATACTTCTACGTTGAGGAGGTTGATATCAGCTTTTGCTGCAATTATGTCCAGTAATTGGTTGTTCATTCAAAGCTCACGCATCACCTCTTTGTTGACACACATACACAATATGCTCCATCAACATAACTCACCATTCATCCTCATCTTCTTCCTACACTAAGAAAATACAATCAGAGGCAAAGTGTAGAAGATATCAACCGAAATATAGACATGTTGGATGTTATTACAATAATAGGTATGCCTAGAGTGGGAAAGACAGCTTTGGCATCCAAGATTTCCCTTAATCCAAGTATTTGTGACAAATTCACAACACATATATGGATTGATGTTTCCAAAGATCCTGACATATATTCCACAATTTTGAAAGAGGTCAATCTATCTTGAATCTCCAAGCATGCCTCAAAGTTGAAAGAAGAAGTCAAACAGAATCTGAATGGAGTGTCATTCTTTATGGTGTTAGAAGATGTATTCACAGTCCGAGCATGGAAATACTTAGAGAGAGTGTTGTCAGTGAATAACAAAAGTAAGATTTAAATAGCCAGTTGTGAGATTGTGGCTTTCATTGCAAATTGTCTAAAAAGGCAACATTGACTTCGTTTCCTAACAAATGAAGAAAGTTGGAAGCTACTTCAGTTTGAAGTACTTGGGAACGAGGTTGATGTGTGGACTCATAATCAGAGAGATATCGGAAAAAAAATAGCAAGAAGGTGTGACGGTTTGTCACTCGCTTTGGTGGTGGTAGGAGGAATTTTGAAGGAAACACTCCCTCCCCCTAAGAAGTCTATAACAACACACCCCAAATGGATAGATGAATCTCCCAATGTGGATTATTATTATATGATGGATGGGAACCACACTGTGTCAAGAATCATAGCATTGAGCTCATTCAATTCATTGCAGCGTTTAAGTCGTAATATCAATCCTCAAAAACAAAAAATTAGTACATGTAAATTTTGCTACATTCATTTTAAAAATATGCATGTATCCTAGCGGAAGGTGAGAGAGATTGCAGAATATTGGATGACACATATATCCATATAACAAAACGGGCCAATCCACATCAGAATTCCCTTACGGGCAAAGATAGCATGACCAATCAGAGCATGCCACATCATCCAGAATAAGTTCTTTTCTTCATGATAATTTTTTTTGAAGCTTAGATAATTATTATTGATTTTAAATTTTTTTTAAATTATTTATTCTGAGAAATGCTATCATTTTTAATAGCGTTTAGGTTTTGTAGCGTTTAAGATTTAGGATATGTGGTTTTATTTGTTTGGCAATGAAATAGCTGCAATATCAAGTCAAAAAATACTGAACTTCAGTATATATTTAATATCAATTCTAAAATAAGTTTACTGATTGGACACGTGTGGCGACAGTTCAATGCTGATGATTTTCTATTTGCATCCATTGTCATCAAAACAGCCATAAGCATGGATGGATTCTATTTGGGTGCTACACTTGACGTCCATCTAACCGAAACACATTTCACCACTTGAAACTCTATTTTCGTAAGAAAAATATAATATTTTGTAATAGAATGTTGCAGATGGATAGTAAGTTGAGTAGTGATTATTGAAAAGATAATGGTAATACAAGTTTGAGCAAGTTGAAGAACCAAAAGATTGAGGAGACATATTAAGATTGAGAGAGTATTATGATTCTCATTGATTTTAATTGTTCTCGGCCTAAATTATCACAAATCTATGCCCGCCATTATTTGCCGTCACATAACAGTGTGATAAATAATAGATATATTCGTAAAATTATAATAAAAAAACTTACATTGATATCAATGAATGATATCACTTCTTTTTTCTCCGAAATATTAAATGCAATATTTTTTGTTTTATACTTGACTTTGGGTGCTAGGAAATAGAAATGGAGGGGTTACACACCCATATTTAGGGTGTGTTTGGAAGAGCTTATACTTTTGCAGAATGACTTTTGAATGAAGAAAGTTAAAAAAATGAGCTTTGTAGAGAAGTTTGTATGTGTTTGCAAGAACAGCTTTGTCATTGAAAAAGTTAAAATTGTAGTATTAGCAAATATTTTGTTGAAAGCAATTTATTGGCATTTTTGGGTTATGTGTTTGTTAATAGGGATAATTATGTCATATTTTGAAGTTCGAGTTAATTTCAAAATTGCCACCGCAAAAAGCTATTAAAAAGCCACCCCAACCTAACTTTTAACTTTTGGGCTTTTTTTAACTTTTTTGTAGACAAGCAGAAGTAAAAGCTCAGTAAACAAACACTCAAAAAACTGCTTTTGCTGTGGAAAAGTTAAAATCTCCTGCAGAAAAGCTTACGCAAACACCCTCTTAATGTCCCAAAACTGATAAGACTTGTAAGCTATCTGAAACCCCATTCAAGATTCCAGTTCCTCGTCCATGTAATAATTTTAACCGAATGGATGCAAACAAAGTTGAACGAAGTTGAGAGATATGCCTTTGATTAGACGACAGTGTTTTGTCTTTCCATCCAAATCCAATATATGTGATGCTTTTCTGCGTGGGTCTGGTTTGGTCAGTGGCCAGTGCTCGTTCACTTCCAAAGCACGACAGCTTTTATGGGGATAAATTTTTGGAAAGTTAGGGGGACACAAACTTCTCTATTATTGAGGGCATTGTCTTACTTCAGTCAAAAAATACAAAATCACATCCCGATTTTCGCCGATGATTTTTTTTTAAGCAGGTAAATGGGAGAAATGTTTCATCCTTCCTCAATATTCGAGAATTTTTTACACTCTCGACTAATCTAGAGAGTCTGCACCTAGCACAAAAGCTCCTATGAATTAAGCCTGACCAACCGTTTTTGATATTTCCGCTGATGACTAATATGCGCTATCCTTTTGAGTTTTGAGAGCGGCCGAGTAATGAAAGCCAGATGGGGGTCATCGCCCCCTATCCCTAAAAATTGTAGGGTTAAGGGTTGGAGTTGGGGGCCGATGCCCCCTACCCTGTAACTTTTTAAAAAAGAGTTGGTTGTCCCTCATATTTGGAAAGAGTAATGCCACTTGTACTCTTTTTGGGACCCTATTTTTAACTCCTTATATGCCAAACATAACAATCACACTTTTTATGTATTTTTTTTATTGTGTGGTTGTGATGTTTGCCACATAATGTTGTTTAAAAAATAATGTATGTACAACGAGGTGAGAATGGTGTCGAGGGCCAGGCGTTCGTCCTTTCTTGTTTGCTTTTGAAGCATTTGAATAAGAATAATGCTACTTGTACCTTTTTTGGGACCCCATTTTTTAAACCTCCTTTATGTGACGAGCATCACAATCACACAATAAAATAACCACACAAAAAGTGTGGTTGTGATGCTTGGCACATAAAGGACTTAAAAATGGGGTCCCAAAAAAGGGTACAAGTAACATTACTCTACATTATATAATAAGTATTAGAAAACAAACCCGAGCATTTGGATTTGGGTCACATGTTCGCCGGTGTGCTTGCGTGGGCTGAGGGTTGGTCTAGTGGTTATGGATTGATAATTTCACTCGCAGATTATGGGTTCAAATCCCCTCAACGATATGAGCTATAAAATAAGGTGAGTTACACTCATTAAAACCTTAAGCTTCAAGTAATTTATTGTAGCCCATAATTCAATTTAACTTAGTTGATTTAGAATTTTCCAAACAGAGTGCGACATTTTTTTCCAACACTTTCGATAATGCCTAATTGGGTCAACTCCAATTATGAGATCAATACTAGGGATTTTTCCGAAAATAATTACGTGGATCTCAGAAACAATCATCGTCACCTCTTAAAATAATACCCAAATTGGGTCAATACTCCCGTGGGCCACCCATGAGGCCAATTATCGGGATTTTCCCCATAAACAAACGAGTTTCAGACCATCCGCTCTGATACTATAATAACGCGGAAACGAAGGAAGGTTTTGAGAACTTTTTCTCTTGCGTTTTATTTCTTGATTTGTACATGTATATATAGTTACAACTTCACATACATCGTGCTAAGTAAATCCTTATAATGACGGAAGTGATCCTATAATTTAGGAATCACAAGATAAAAAATAATTTAAATTTAAATCCTTTCCTTAACAATAAGAAGTCAATAATTGGAGTTTGACAAAAACCTACATAGTCTTCCTGAGTAAATGGGTCCATCCGGTGGGGGCGAGGTGGGGGTGGGGCAAGAAAGACATAGGAAAAGCTGCGGATCTAGGGTCGCTGCCCCATCAAATTTGAATCTCGTCTTTTTTATAATTAAGTTTTATTAGTAGTATTAATTATTATCAGAATTACATAGTATTTACAGTATTTGGGCAATAAAGCCCAATATCACCACTTTCTGAGTGTGTGAGCTGATTTCGGGTCAAAGCGCAAAGTCTCAAAACCCACTGAAGTAGGCAATTTTTTCCTCATGCCACATGGTCAACTCGTATTTTGTAATTTGCCACCGTCCGTACTTCAAAAGTCCGGTAGAAAGTTTCGAATTTTCAAAAAGCGATATTTTAAAGTCCTGCATTTTGGAAGTCCGGTAGTCATTAAGCACCTTAATTACAGTCATTAGCAACTACCACCCTTCCAATGCGTGTGATCTATACGATCAGGGAAGTATGTTTCTTTTTATAGAAGTTTCACCCTTTTTCCTTTTCCATTCATTTGTGCATCCTAATTCGACACCAAGGAAGAGGCCTCAGCTCGATTTGATCTAAATATGGACCGAAAGTATCTTACGAGCCTAGATGCTGAGGATGTGGGTGAGATAAGACCAAAAAGAATGGAAGTGGATGGAGATTGAGATGGAATTTGATCGCCATCCATGGGTTGATGACACTGACTCCCCGCTTCACCAGACTCTACTCATATCTAAATGATGTGACGGACATGTTTGTTGATAATGAGGATAAGGCTCAGCAAGTCATAAATTTTAAAGATGAAGGAAATGAGGAAGGATGTTGGTTAGATTGTTAAAGATTCTAAGATGAGAACAAAGAGAAGAGGACGGACCTTCCTTTCCAAAAAAATAGGATAGACCTTGAGGACATGTATGGTGAAGATGAGGTTGACCAAGTCAAAAATTGGAGAAATAGATGAAAATTAATTTAGTATAATTAACGCTTTGCTTATCAACCAAACACTCATATTTTCAATAAAGATTTCATTAAAAAGAAGAGATGGGAACATTACTACACAATAGTACAATTCGGCTCACGGACAACTCTGTTGCTGGCTTCATTATCAGCATGGTGTTGAGAGTAATACCTCTGTATTTGATCAATCCGTATTTCTGCCGAATCTCTTCAGTCCAATGTAAATTGCGGAGCCACATTCTATGCAGATACCAAATACAATCCCGAAGCTCGATCTCCTTAAGGTACAAGTTGTGTTGTAGTGTTGAGGTCCACAACTTCCTCGTTGGATTCAGAGCGTATCTTCGCCAAAAGATTGTTGATGTTGCCAGCTTCGATGGCAGAAACTGGAGCATCTCGTACAAGGCTAGTGCTATCTCCGAGATAAGAAATTATATATTCTCGTATTCCATCGTAGCCGCCATGGTTGCCTTACCTCCCCTTGTATCACGGAGGTATATGATGAGAAAGTGATGAGATGTTTGCAGCTTGAGATTTAATAATACAATACGTATAATCACCCATTCCAAATTAATGAAATCGTGCCATGTGGTGGAATTGTCGATCAGACTCAGAAAAACATTAAATCACAATGGCTTATTCTCCTCATCGTTCTTGTTTGTCAGCATTAAACAAGCGAGCCTAACATGGCTTAACATTAGTTTGTCGACTTCATTTTCCAACAGATAACTGTTTTAGATAACCAATCGCCAAATATAGTATCTCTCGCTTCACCCCAATTGATTCGCTTTGACTGACAAGCCAATCAACACATGTGTCACGTGCCCTTTTGCTTTTCGTTGCTTTTCGTCTTGTTGGTGGAGTCTAATTCTATAATTACCTGCTGGAGTGGCAGGGATTGCAGGTTGTGACGTAGAACACTCAATGGATGTATCAATCTTCTTCTTTGGTGTCGGAATTAGGGCGCAAATGAATGGGAAGAAAGAAAGGGGTAACTGTATGAAAAGAAACATACCGCCAGATCCTTCTCATTTGAAGAGCGGTGGTTGCTAACGACCGCAATTAAGGCATTAATGGCTACCTAGCTTCCAAAATGCGAGACTTTAAACTCCCATTTGTTGGAATTCAGGGACTTTATACTGGACTTTGAAAGTGCAAGCGGTGATAAATGACAAAATACGGTCTGACCTTGTGGTATAAGAAAAAAAATTCCACATGAGTGGATTCGTAGATGCTCTACTCACCCCCGAATCGGATGAGAATTGATACAAGCTCCACTTTTTTTATATAAAAGGATGTTTCCCCATATGAGAAAACTGAATGTACATGAAAACAGATAAAATAGACTACGACGACTTGAACACAAAAGACAGCTCTTGCACGCAGATAAAATAGACTACGACTTGATCAAAACATCTCAGTGAGATAGCTGGAGGATCGTCACGCAGCTCTTGCATTTGAATAACTCCATCCAAACGTTTATCCTCCACCTCCAATGCATCGAGTAACTGTTGATTCTCCCCTTCGTCCCACTCCTGGTGCGAAGAGGCGGATGTTATCCAAGCTCCGATGCCTCCCGCATCCGCTTGTGATGAAACCAACAAGGAAGGTAAAATTTGGTTCATCTCTTCAATTTGCGTCCAAATGAGACCTCTGCGGAGATCACTATCCGCATAGTAGAGATCCCTAAACAGTGTTTAGCAAGGCCCTGCTTGGCCAGCTCATCCGTGCGCTGTAGATTGGCCTGTCATGGACCTAGTCTTGGGATTTATTAGTCAATATCTTTTAGTATCTATTGTCCTTTGCCTATATAAAGGCTCTTATACTCTGAAACATATTCAATCAATGAAGAATGAAATATTTCTCTTCCTTAGTTTACTTTAGCTAGTTCTTAGAAGTTACAAGGATTTAGGTCTCTCCTTTATCGAACCTAACCATTCCGACTACTCGTCTTGGTCACGGGATCGTGACAAAGTGGTATTGGAGCCACGAGTAGCAAACATGACAGCCTATTCACTTTGACCTTACCACCCACCTTCACCAACCATTTCCCCCTTCCGGACAGAGTCACCACCATGTCCCAACATGTCTACTTTCCTTGACTTGGCAGTTGTGGCTGTGCAGTAACTTCACCACGCAGTGGATCTGGTCACGAAATGCCAATCTATTGGAAGAAGGTTGACGCTATGCTACAGAACAAGATGGTGATGACCCAGCGGATGATCGAGGTAAACCCTATTTCTTTACTACCGGAACCCGCCATCGTTGAGCCTCCACCTCGTGGGTAGAGAGTGGCATACGGGCAGGCCGGCTAAAGCCCGCCTGCCCGTTTTTCTAAATGGTCTTGTGGGCTGCGGATCGGACCATTTTGTAAAAGGGGCGGGCCTAAGCTCGCCCGTTTTATTTTTTGTCCGATCCGGACCGGATCGTTTTTTTGGCGGGCAGATACGGGCTTAGCCCGTTTAACCTGTATCCGCCCGTTTAGCCCGAATGTGGTCCTCAAATTAACTGTTTAACCCGTTTTATCCATTTTATTTTAACCCGTTTGGCCCGTATATGCCCATTTATTTATATAAAAAATAAATTAAAAATATTTAATTATAAATACTGGTTATACGGGTCCCGCCCGTATCTACCTGTTTTTCGTTGTAAAAAACTGGACCGCCCGTTTTGTTAAACGGATAAAGTCCGGACCGCCCGTTTTCGACACTCAACCTGCCCGTATCCGCCAATTTTTCGAAATGGGTTAAACGGTTCGGGCTAAACGGTCCGGTCCGGGCGAAAAGCCTATTTAGCCCGTTTAGCCCAGACCGTTTGTCACTCTCTACTCGTGGGGTTCCGGAGGTTATTCCGGTATCGCTGAAGAAATTGGAAACAAAACTGACTCTATCTCGCCGAAGGCCATCACCCTGTTTGGCAAGAGGCTGTCACCCCTCTCCCTCTTCAACAAGAGGTTGTCGTTCCCTATTCCGTTTGAGGCCTTCGCTACGTGTTCCTGCCACCTGACAGTGGTTTCCGGTAACCAGAACTCATCTTCGGCCGCCTATACCAGCTTTGGACAAACATGGCGGAATGAGATGCGGGCCCCGGAAACAGTGTGGTCGTCGCACTGTCCACTGGAAGCCCCCTGAAGCCCCTAAAGGGAAGAAGAGGCAAACCATATCCCCTGTGAGTCCCCCCACCGGCGGACTGTTCTTCACCACCGGAGGGAGCAACATGGCAGAGGCAAGTTTCTTGAGTCGCATTCCTAGGCTTGTATGGGATCGAGGTAAAGAATTGGATGAATACGGTAAGAGAATATTTGCAGGCACTCTCCCCCAATCGTAAATAGAGGGAAGGAATATGGAAGATAACATACAGCTGTCTGAATTAAAGGGCTCTTTCTCCAAAACAAGAAAGGTGAATCGGTTATCTGGACGTGGTTGACTTGGTCAAGGCTGACTATTTTATTGGTTATTCACGTGTAGTACATATCTTGGGGCAGATTTTGCGGAATTTGGACAACATATCACTAATTTTTGTTTGGGGAAGATTCTGATGGATTACGATAAATTCAGGCGGTCCAGCCCAACTGAATTATTTTTGGAAGTCCAAGATTGCTTCGTTTTGCAGCATTTGAAAATATTTTGAGTAAGTACTCCTCTCCCCGATTGTCGGATTTACACTACGCTTGGGGTCAAGCATATTTTTCACGCAGTGGGGAATGTCATGGTCCTAGTCTAGGGACTTATTAGTCAATATCTTTTAGTATCTATTGGCCTTTGCCTATATAAAGGCTCTTGTACTCTCAAACATATTCAATCAATGAAGAATGAAGTATTTCTCTTCCTTAGTTTACTTTAGCTAGTTCTTAGAAGTTACAAGGATTTAGGTCTCTCATTTATTGAGCCTAACCATTCCGACTACTCGTCTCGGTCCCGAGATCGTGACAAAGTGGTATCAGAGCCACAAGTAGCAAACATGACAGCCTATTCACTTTGGCCTTACCACCCACCTTCGCCAACCATTTCCCCCTTCCGGAAAGAGTCACCACCATGTCCCAACATTTCTGCTTTCCTTGACTTGGCAGCCGTGGCTGTGCAGCAACTTCATCACGTAGTGGATCTGGACATGAAATGCCAACAGAGCAATAAAATCTATTGGAAGAAGGTTGACGCCATGCTACAGAACAAGATGGAGATGACCCAGCGGATGATCGAGGTAAACCCTGGTTCTTTACTGCCGGAACCGACCACCGTCGAGCCTCCACCTCGTGGGGTTCCGGAGGTTATTCCGGTATCACTGAAGAAATTGGGAACAAAACCGACTTTGTTTGCCGGAGGCCATCACCTTGTTCGACAAGAGGCTCTCACCCCTCTCCCTTTTCAACAAGAGACTGTCGTTCCCTATTCCGTTTGAGGCCTTCTCTACATGTTCCTGCCACCAGAAAGTGTTTTTCGGTAACCAGAACTCATCTTCGGCTACCTATACTAGCTTTGGCCGGACATGGCGGAATGAGATGCGGGCCCAAAAAACAGTGTGGCCGCCGCACTGTCCGCTGGAAGCCCCCTAAAGACCCAAAAGTGAAGAAGAGGCAAACCTTGTCCCCTGTGAGTCACCCCACCGGCGGACTGTTCTTCACCACCAGAGAGAGCAACATGGCAGGGGCAAGTTTCTTGAGCCGCATTCCCAGGCTTGTATGGGATCGAGGTAAAGAATTGGATGAATACGATAAGAGAATATTTGCAGGCACTCTCCCCCAATCGTAAATTGGGGGAAGGAATATGGAAGATAACATACAGCTGTCAGAATTAAAGGGCTCTTTCTCCAAAACAAGAAAGGTGAATCGGTTATCGGGAAGTGGTTGATTTGGTCAAGGTTGATTATTTTATTGGTTATTCACGTGTAGTACATATCTTGGGGCAGATTTTGCGAAATTTGGACAACATATCACTAATTTTTGTTTGGGGAAGATTCTTATGGATTACGATAAATTCAGGCAAGCCAGCCCAATTGAATTATTTTTGGAAGTCCAAGATTGCTTCGTTTTGCAGCATTTGGTAATATTTTGAGTTCAAGTACTCCTCTCCTGATTGTCGGATTTACACTACGCTTGGGGTCAAGCGAATTTTTCAAGCAGTGGGGAATGTCATGGACCTAGTCTAGGGACTTATTAGTCAATATCTTTTAGTATCTATTGTCCTTAGCCTATATAAAGGCTCTTTTACTCTCAAACATATTCAATCAATAAAGAATGAAGTATTTCTCTTCCTTAGTTTACTTTAGCTAGTTTTTAGAAGTTACAAGGATTTAGGTCTCTCCTTTATCGAGCCTAACCATTCCGATTACTCGTCTCGGTCCCGGGATCATGACATGGCCCTTCCAGTGTAGACCAACCTAACAACTGTGGTTTCCAGAAGCTGCCGGATTTTGTCAATAATAGATGCATTTGTTTGATCCACCACCCTCCTACTATTGCTGCAATTGCGTTTTTGCATTCAGACTTCATGACTGAGTTATGCAGCCTCAGTTGGTGAACTAGCTTAAGTCCATGGAAGATAGCTAGAAGCTCGGCATTATAGCTCGGACTAGTGCCAATTCGTCCTGAGAAACCTATCACCCACCGCCCTGCTGCATTCTTAATGAGGCCACCGCATGCAGCCTTCATGCTAGATTTACAAGAGGCTCCATCCACTTGATATGGAAGGTCGCCTCCGAGTCTTGGACATCAGCTATGCCTGGAACCCGCTCAATGGCTGCAGCTCTCCTAGAGATTTTAGCTGCATTATATGCAAAGAAATTGATAGTTTCCTTCGTTGTCGCTTTGATGCTATTGCATAGATCAACACCTGTAACTTTCTGTCCCTGAAAACTTCTGTGTTCCTTGCTCCCCATAGTCTCCAGCAGGTCGTCGTGAATAAAGTCTACCACTCACAAGTCAAGTTAGGAACTAAAAGATAGTTAACAAACCATACCTGAAGCACGTCCAGCTGGAAGAAAGAAATTGGCAGCCCAGGTGTAACCCCTAACCAAATCTTGCTGCTGCAGTCGCAATCCTGTAGTACATGGAGAGTAGTCTCCGACAAGGAGCAAATATGGCAGCAATTGGTGGGGGCGATCCCCCAACGATGTCGCTCAGCATTTGTTAATAAGGCATTGTGTAGGAGTTTCCAGAAAAAAGTTTTAATGTTCTTCGGGAATTTGAGTGCCCATAGATGGCCAGTATGAGTCTGATGCTGGTATGAACCTTCCTGACAAGAGATCAATCGCTGATGAGCAGCTAAAAAGACCATGAGATGAATTTTAACACTATTTGTGTACCACTTGTAAGATATCATCTAGTTAGATGAAATGCTATATTAAATTTTTTAATACTTAATTGGGTGATGACGTGACATATCGATAATGTACAAATGGTAAAAAATGGTGAATTATATCATTTTTTCGAAATAGCCAATTAGTCCTATATTCTGAGGAGAAACCTATGCGTACAAACAGTTTACCGAAATATTAAACTGAATTCCCATAAATGACAGAAATAACACCACCCGGCTGGTGTGTTGGTGTGCTAAGTGAGGGACATTTATGTCCAATTCGGATTAAAACTTCGGTATTGTTAGAAAATTGGCCCGACTCTCTTTGGGCTCAGGCCTCGTGTGCGCAGATGCGCGTGTGCGGGCTAATATAATTAAGAAGGTGGGCAACCCTCATTAAAACCATAAGCTTATGGTAATTGATTGTAGCCCACAATCCTATTTATATTAGTGAATTAGACTTGTTACAATCGGTATGAGACAAATTCTCAACACTCCCCTCAAGTCCAACTAGGGTAGGTAAACCCTATTAGACTTGAACAACGACACAGATAATGCCCAATTGGGCCAACTCCCATTATGGGATCAATACTCGGGATTTTCTCGGAAACAATTACAAGGACCTCGGAAACAATCATCGAGATCCCCTGAAACAATGCCCAAATTGGGCCAAACCACCTCCCACGGGCCCATTGGGCCAATTCACTCCGGACTTTTCCGGAAACACTCTCGGGCCTCAGACCGCCTACTCCGATACCATGTTAGAAGATCGGTCCGCCTCTCTCTGGGCTCAGGCTTCGTATGAGCAGGTGCGCGTGTGTGAGCTAACATAATTAAGAAGGTGAGCAACCCTCATTACAACCATAAGTTTATGATGATTGATTGTATTCCACAATCCTATTTATACTAGTGAATTAGACTTGTTAAAATCGGTGGGACAAATTCCCAACGTATATGTAGTATGTCCAGCATCACTCAAATTCTGAGAGCGCTACTCAACAAAGACGCTTTTGGTATCATTGTGGATTTTCCGGTTATCCTCAACCTGGTGATCTTCTTTCCTTATCCTATACAGGTGCGTTTGATTTCTGTAGTTAAACCCTGCAAAAACCTCTTGTATGGAGTCCCATTTCACATTCTTGTCGGAATAATTATTCAAGAAAGATTTCAACATTCATCACATAATGGAGCTGTATTCCTCTTTCGTATCATACGCTACTCCGGATTTATCGTTTTCCTCTTCGCTCTCACCCTTCCCTTTTCAAACCCAAATCAAACTCATCAAATCCCCAGCATATTTCCGCGTCTTAGCTGTAGCTGTCGACCCAAAAGAACTCCCTCAGAACAGTCCGCAAAGACTCTTGAAGGAGCTGGCAGAGCGCAAGAGGGCGGTTTCACCCAAGAAAAAGGCGCCCCCGAGGAGGTTCATACTTAAACCCCCGCTAGATGATGCGAGGCTAGTCGAGCGATTCCTTAATAGCCCGCAATTGTCATTGAAATCTTTCCCTTTGTTGAGTTCTTGTTTGCCGTCTTCTCGTTTGAATAATGCTGATAAAACATGGATGGATGACTACTTGCTAGAGGCAAAACAGGCTTTGGGGTATCCTTTAGAGCCGTCGGAGAATTTTGGGGATGATAATCCTGCTAAGCAGTTTGATACCTTGCTGTATTTGGCGTTCCAGCACCCGCATTGTGAGAGGACTAATGCTCGGCATGTGAGATCCGGGCATTCACGGCTGTCGTTCTTGGGGCAGTATGTGTTGGAGTTGGCACTGTGTGAGTTTTTCTTGCAGAGATATCCGAGGGAATCACCGGGGCCGATGAGGGAGAGGGTTTATGCTTTGATTGGGAAGAGATACCTGCCCAAATGGATAAAAGCTGCGAGCTTGCATAATTTGGTTTTTCAATATGATGATATGGACAAGCTTATTCGAAAAGATAGAGAACCTCCTGTGAAGTATGTTATTACCCTTCTGTAAAAAAAAATGTTATTACCCTGTGTTCTTGCTTGACATATAAGGTTGATTTAAGTCTAAAGAACTAGAATGGGTACGCTAGTATAATTTATCGTGCTATTATGAGGAGATGCGATTTCTGGATTGTCTGGTGTAGCAGCTGTTTGGTGTCTTGAGAAAGTAGTGTGGATGCACTTTTTGATCAAAAGAAAATT
The DNA here is from genome assembly GCA_025802335.1 of Pinguicula primuliflora. Taxonomy (NCBI): domain Eukaryota; kingdom Viridiplantae; phylum Streptophyta; class Magnoliopsida; order Lamiales; family Lentibulariaceae; genus Pinguicula; species Pinguicula primuliflora. The sequence continues at coordinate 33,257 of JAOYMZ010000026.1, read as the reverse complement.
TACTATAGCCTTATGATCATACCGCCAACTTTAGAGTCTGGATTTGATGTACGCTGTAGCAATGAATTTTTCCGTCTAGTGCTATTTATACTTCTTCTAATGTTCATCAGAAAGAATGCTCTCATCTGATTTTGTCGAAACAATCATCTGCCTACTAGTTATTGTTTTTCAATGGCCTCAGAATATATTGATTATGCCTCTTTTATGATGTCCGATCATTCTTGGTAACAATGCAAAGTGGTTTATGAAATCATTGATGGACTTGTTATGCAAACTATAAAACATCAGTGTACCTAAAGAGTTATGTTTTTGGTGCAGGGATCTATGAAACCGAGAATCTCTCTTTTTGTGACTATGCTATTTTATACGTAATTTTGCAGTCATCTGTTTTGTGTTGTTTCTAGTTTATTTATGTTCAGAAGTTCTATACGTGATGTTCAGAAGTTCTATACGTCCCTAATATTGTAAACTCATAAATCCTACTTTTTTCTTCTGTCCTCATTCTCCCCTTCAAATTTACTGCAGGTTCTAATGTGCATGTAGTCATTGTCTTCAAGCTGCTACCCTTATCAATTATTCCAATAGTTGGTTTGACTGCATAATACTTTACTCTTGCAGGTCTGTTTTCTGGGCATTGTTTGGAGCAATATATCTGTGCTTCGGCATGCCAGAAGTTTATCGTGTTCTGTTCGAAGTGTTTGGAATGGACCCAGAGGCTGAGGATTGTCAACCTAAATTGAGGCGACAGCTTGAGGATGTCGACTATGTGTCTGTTGAGTTCGATAGCCGAAAACTCAGCTGGCAAGATGTTGCTGGCTATAAGGTAATATCTGTTCTGTTTTTTCCCTTAGTGATTGTATATATACATAAATAATCTCTTCTATCTGCACTATAAAAAGGAGTTACTTGACATGACCATCAAGCCTGCAATCTAAGAGCCATATGCATTTTTGTTCTGCAGCCTCCGGAGGACGCTCTTTTTGCCCATCCAAGACTTTTCAGAGCTTGTGTTCCACCTGGTATGCATCGATTTCGTGGAAACATATGGGATTACGATAGTAAACCTAAAGTCATGAAAATACTTGGATATCCCATCCCCAAGGTGGATAGAATCCCTGAGATCACAGAAGCAAGGAATATAGAGTTAGGTCTCGGGTTACAGGTGCTTGTTATTTCTATCCTCTAGCATTCCTGATTCTATCATTGATAAACTTTCTGCGTGACATTTTTCTAGAATGTTTGCTTGCTCAGTCCTTAAAATCAGGATTTCCATTCTGAGCTGCTGTTTTGCCTTTCTGTTATTATCTTCCTTCATCAATTTGGGTTGCCTTAATAGAAGTATTACACATCTTGTAAATGCTTCCGTGTACTGCTACTATGAAAATTTTCAAATGCCTGACGGTATATCCCGGACTTTGTCCCTTACGTACCGAATTCTAATCCTGCCCGTCCATTGTTGATCTGACGACCAGGAGTAGATAGTTTTTAAGATGCCGTCGGATCAATGATGGATGATCAAGATTAGAATTAGGGACGTAAGGACCGTGTCCGGGATAGTCCGGTAGCAGACAATTTCTGACTACCTTTTATAAGTTATTGTAGGCAGTTTGAGAAATGAATTCGTTCCTATTTGATGTTACTATCCATACCGTTATATTTTCCTAACAATCATAATCTCTTACAATTCTGCAATGCAGCTCTCTTTCTTGCATCCATCGAAACACAAGTTCGAGCACCCTCGATTTTGCTTCGAACGCCTCGAATATGTTGGACAAAAGATCCAGGTTTGTTTTTCTTAACCCTCTCGTTAGTCAATCATAACATACCAATGTGAAATGTTGTTTTGGTATGGTGCCAGGACCTGGTAATGGCTGAACGGCTTCTCATGAAGCATTTAGATGCCCCTGGGATATGGATACAAGAGAAGCACCGCCGTCTTCTAATGAACAAATTTTGTGGCAAGTACTTCAGGGAGAAATATCTGCAACGGTACATAATTTACAGTGAGCAGGTACAAGATGCATATGAGCATAACCGGCGGCTTAGAAATCCGGCCACCACATCGGTTCAGCAAGCCATTCATGGGCTTGCGTATGCGGTTTATGGAAAGCCTGATGTTCGGCGCCTCATGTTTGAGGTATTCGATTTCGAACAGATCCAGCCTAAGGCTGTCTAAAAATCAAAGGATGGACTTGTTTTTATTCTCCAGTAACTGGTTTTCATAGACAGGATTCATCATGATCTCTATTGTCAGAAAAGAACCGAGCACATGTACAGAGTAATTTTTTACTATGCTATAGAGAATTTTTAGCACACAACTTCATTTTAGTACCAACAAAGCTCAATATTGTACGAATAGGATTAGAATTCGACACCTAAGAAATGTTGTTGAAGATGAACTACCCCATTTTCTTCATTATTATATACAGATGAATAACTTAGCCAAGCATTTCTCTTCATTCTGAAGCAGGACCTAAAAATAAATTGTGAACACTTGATACAATTTGAGTAAGTTATATTTTAGCATCAGCACACTTCGGGCATCAGTAGCATCCAGGCTAGTGGTCTCTGAGCATCAAGTCCTTTGTGTGTCGATGAAGCATTTCACAGTAGCTTCGATATAACATGATAAGAGGTCCAGAATGCCGCGGAGGCCATGTCGAAGTTCTGATATATTCTGTTACAGATAGGAAGAAAAAAAAATTTAGGAAACTGCATTGCTGAAAAGATATCAGGCTGATCATATGTAGGTGGGAAAATTTTCTAGTCATGGACATTATGTGCCGGACAGGTTGACTTACATCACGAATTCTAATCCTGACCGTCCACTATTGATCTGACGGTCAGGATTAGATCACTAAGTTAAATGAGTGTTTAATTCAGGATTAGAATTCGGGATAGTCCCCTGATTAGAAAATTTCTCATGTAAACAGATCAAACAGCGAGTTGCAACTTGCAAGACATGATGACCAACTCTCTGAGAAGAAACAAAATTACCCAACGGCAGTAGCTCCCCATGATGCTGCCTTGTAAACTACTTTACTAGCATCCCATGCCTTCCTAAGCTTGCCCTTCTTCCTGTTTGCTGAGAATGTCTTCCGTAGAGCTGAAGAAATTTTGAAAGGTGAGATCCATTGTGCTCATTTAGCAGCAAATGCTAGGATATGTCGCCAGATATCATGAAAAATAAACAAGCAATTTCATTTAACTATAGATGTCTCTTTTTGTTCGAGATATGTTCAGATGTACAGCCTTATATGTACAGGCTGAGTACAGCCACAATCGCAACCGTCCAGGTGACTCAAACATACACTAATCATATGGCTGAAATTGTGACTGTACACAGACTATACACATGATATAAGGCTGTACACCTGAGAATTTCACTTTTTTGGCATAGAGCACACAATACATTGAGCCTATACAGTTGAACCCACCTTCTTCAAGCTGATTTGGTGCCAAGTCCTGCAAAACAATGAAGCAAATGTATAAGTGGACTTTAAAATCCATGAACAGAGCTTTAGAAGAGCAAACAAGTAAACCCACTCAGAGTAAGAAACAAAAGGGACGGAAAAAGGAAACCATTTGCAGGCGAACAGTTACCAGGAGTGCAACAACTAAAACATCTGCCAAATCAAGTTGCAAGCTAGGACTATGCAAAAAGTAATATATCTGTTTAAGTTAAAGCTAATCGAGCCATTAGAAGGTGTTTTTTTTATAGGTAAATTCGTTGAGGGTATTTGAATCCGTGATATGTGAGTGCAATTATTATTCCATAACCATTAGGTAACCATAGCCATTAGAAGGTGTTGCCCACTGCTTTCTCTCTTCTACCGGTGATACTTTTTGCAGACATGAATGCATAACCTCATTGCTGAATCCATACCTTTGTTTGTTCAAGGGATAACAGATATGCTGCCATGAATGCTGCTATTCCCTCCTTTATATCTTCTTGTCCAACTAAAACATAATCTTCTGTTTCTAACGCAAAATCCCCACCTTCCCAGAGTTCAGATTTGTGAAGTATGTCCCAACAACTTCCTTCTACCGCATCATAGAGACATAAAAGCAGTACAGATTAGCTACAGCCCTAGATATGTTTAAGTTGGTTTCTCTTAGTTTACATAGTCATCCTGTGAAATCTGTTATGATAAAATCGATGAGACGAGTATGTGGCTTTCGTCAACCGAGGAATAATTTGAATCAACTATGCTTTTGGAACTATGCATTAATTCACATGCCATGCTTTTAGCAGAGTTATCTATCAGTAAATGCAAAACGAATTACATTGAAGTCATACCGGCTGATAACGGTGCCTGGGCATTTTCCATCTCCTTTATGGAATCATCACCCTCCGGCCTAGACTCCAGGAGACTGTAGAACTGCATTACACCCAAACATAGATTCAATATGCTTGAAGATCAGTCTAAGCTATTATTGGTTCCTGGGTCATGGGAAGAGCAATCAAGAACTTTTTTATAAGTTTCAAGATTCTCAGAGAATACTGGTGGAAACTAGAGCACGGCTATTCTAGATAGATATCACATCAAGAAAGGAAAATCACGTGAGTAATACACTTCATTATAGACTTCATAATATTCGTGGATCTAACTCGTCCCCATATGCGAGGGTTTATGTTATCAAACTGAAAAGATACCCATCAAAACCTTTTCTTATTCAAATCCCTACCTCTACTCACAAATTTGTAGGCTGATCATTAAATATAAAATCATACAAAAATACTGAGAACCTAGAAAACCTTTGTTTCAGCTGTGTCAATGTTGCAAGAGGATGGTCCAGAGAGTTTATAATTTTTGTGAGTGCTATGTTTATCGGAACTATCACCATCTTCATCATTACCACAGCCAGCAGCAAGATGATCTAGGGCCAGTTGGTACTGCTGGAGCATTGCACATAGGCTTTTCCTAACACGAACTCTATCTTTTGTGGCCCTTGTTGGTCCTGCCGACTCCATCCGTCCAGATATTTCTTCAAACAATTAGAAATTCCAGCCTCCAGTGTACAATTGTATGATCCTAAGAAATCAACAGAGTGGGATCATGAATTAACCAAAAGACTGAATCTTTCTGTATGCGCAAGGTCAGTTCCAACATATAAAAAGCAAAGGGAAAAAATCCAGCATCATAAGCAGATACAAACGCACATATAAATTTAGCATTTGCAATTGCATCATAAGCATCATATATGTTCGAGTATAAACAATGAACTGTGCATGATTAATATAAATTTAGCATTTGCAATTGTACAAGATATAAAAAGCACTCATCTGCAACAAATTGTGCCTTCCAGACTAAAAAATGAACTACAATCACATTCGGAGAAAAGAGCAAAATTTATTTAGCGAATGCAATCAGAGAACTTCGGAGATACAAGCATATGTGAGCAGAAGATGACCCACTATCATCCTAAAAGTATTCACTTTTAAGACAACTTCGACGTTAATCCATGAGGCGAAAGAAAGGCACCCCCGGATCAAAACTGCGGCTAGTTAATCGAATCAAATCAAAAAAAGAAATGAAAACCAGGAAAGATCAAAACTTTGCCACCGAACAGCCATCCCCCTAGGAGAAAAACAGAACTACCATACAATAACCTGGGAAAGAGCAAAATAATATCAGGATTCAGGACGCGATTAGCTTCAGGTATGGATGCAGCATATGATTGCGAGGGCTCCTTAACAACAGCTGCCGTACTCGAATGGGATTCGTTCAATTCCCATCATCAAACTTAAGCGACTCTTCCCTCATTTTTTTTTTTCTCTCCCACCCCTCTTGCGTCCAAAGTTGATATTTCTCAATACGGGTAATGGTTCATTTTTTGGGCTGGCCTTACGAGCTACGACCCTAATGTTCAACGATCAAATGGGTGTTTCTCGTCGTAGAGATTCCCTTTTGTATATATCTGTTATCAATACAATACAGATCCTGTTTTAGAATTTCTGTAACAATTGTTTTTTTATATATATTTTAGAATTTCTATAATTTACAACATAATTTTTTATACTTTTAACACATATCATTTGTCCACGTGAATTTAAGGTTTAAATCACAATCTCTATTTGAAAAATTGTATAACCCGTTAAATGATTATCGGTCGTCTTACACTATGATCGAATGCTGGCTAAAATTTATTTAGGAATGTCTAAGCAGACGCAGTGATTATTGACCCTCAATAACTTCACATACTTTTCTCAAACAATGTCAATAAAGTGCACCTTAATTAGGGGTGAGCATTAGGGATTCGGGTTCCGGATTTGTCGAATCCTGATCCTGTCCCGAACTAATTCGTGCCCAAAATCCTGTTTTTTTACATTATTTTAAATTTTTATACATTATTTTGTTTCTCTCATCTTCCTATATTCAAATTTATCCGACGCATTATTCATCGTTTGTCGAAACGAAGGTCACCATAATTATCAGTGACGTCGTGCGCTTTCATATGACATCCGATTCCATATAGTTCCAATGCATTTTCTGTAGGTATTTTTGTGCTTACCGTGACCTTAGAACACGGGCATATACTAGTTCGGGACTTCGGTCTTCGGGACGGGATCGGGACAGTCCCGATCCCAAATTAAATATTTTTAAATTAAATATTTTTTTCTTATATATAATTAAATATTTTTTAAATATATATTTAATTAAATATTTTTTTAATATATATATATATAATTAAATATTTTTTTAATATGTATAATTAAACATCCAAAAGTTAAAATTAAATATTATTTTAATTAAATATTTTTTAATATATACAAT
>JAOYMZ010000026.1:0-26378 GCA_025802335.1 Pinguicula primuliflora | reverse complement strand
ATTTTAAATTAATTTCCATCGTTTCAGATAGTTAAATTTTTTAACCGAAGACCGATCCAATCCGATCCGAAATCCGAAATCCAAATCCGAAATCCGATTAAAATTATCCGATTTTAAATGGATTGGTTATGGTTATTGTTTTTCAAAACCTGAATCCGAAAAAATCCGAAAAAAATATCCGAATCCGATCCGATCCGATCCGTTTGCAACCCTAGGAGTAGATGCCGATAGAACTATTAAAAGAATTGGTCAAGGTTTTGACAATTGCTTCAGGATTGAGGCTCAAGTCTTTTATGGGAGTATTTGAATTTTATGAAAGGATACTTTTCATATTTCCATTGCAGTATATACATATGTTAGCTTGTTATGACAAATCTACTTCTTTTAATCTCACTGCTATCTATGGTTCACCAAATTCTCGTTTAAGGAACATTCTGTGGTCTAACCTTTCTATGATTGCAAAGTCTATCATACTACCATGGCTAGTGCTTGGTTACTTCAATACTTACTTGCACAAAGAGGATAAGATTGGGGGTTGGCCCAAATTTGTTTGTCTTCACTTGGTTATATGGATGGATCAAGCCGAATTAGTCTCCTTAGGTTACTCGGGTTTCCGCTTTACATGGGACAGGCGGAGATGTCATGAAAGAATCGGATAGACGCTTGTTAATGTTGCTTTTATTTCTAAAATTTCACATTATGGGGTAAATCATCTTCCCCCAGTCTCTTCGGATCACTCACCCTTGTTAGTCTGTGCAGGTTTGAAAGACTCAGCGAGTGGTCCCACCCGACCTTTTAGATACTAGAAAGCGTGAGAGTTACATCCAGAATGGGAAGCGTGGGAGTTACATCCAGAATGGGAAGCATGGCTAACCCGACATTGGAAAAATGACACACATCTCTAGGAGGCATTGAATATCCTATGGAACCAAATCGAAGGTTGGAAAAATTGAAGACATGAAAAACACAAGAATTACGTTGTTTGACTATGCCTACATCCACGGGAGAAGGGCCATTTCTTTTCTTTTATTCATCTTCCTACTTCATTACAAATGTACATTTATAGGACTTGTATGGTTTCTCCTCATTTATTACAACGCAACACGTCCCTTAAATGTAGGGATACATATCTTATCATGCTGCCAACTTTGACTTATTGCATATCTTCTCTTTACAAAAGATTGGAGAGAGGAGAAGGATAAGATTGATGTCTTGACTCTGAATCCCCTCATGTGCTGGTGTTTAATTCAACTAACTAGCACTCTCCCTCAAGTTGAGTATTGGAATGTCCAATACCCAACTTGTACATAGTCTCATGGAAGGCTCGTCCAGCTATTGCCTTTGTTTGTCCATGAGCTAGTTGATCTTCAGATTTCACATAAGGCAAGGTGATGACCCCATTTTCAAGTTTCTCCTTTTTGAAGTGTTGGTATATCTCAACATGCTTGGTTCGATCATGTTGAACCGAATTTTCTGATATCTGTATTGTAGCTTTGTTGTCGCACCTCAGTGGACAGGGTGACCCTGGCATGAAGCCTACCTCACTCGTAGTCTGACTGCAAAGTAAGGTCTATTGGACCCTCCAGCCTGCATCGTAGATCTGCTATGTAATGGGTCCATAGCAAATTGATATTGATCTACAGTATTGAACATGGTTCGCATCGTGTCCACACGCTGAAACTGTAATAAATTTGTGTTAATATCAAAAAAATGTATATGAATCAATAAAGTAAAATTATTTTTCCTTCATGATGGTGAAAGAGAACTGGTCATAAGGTACTCAACTCTGGGACATTGGATATACTGGACTGTAGTATGACCGCACATGCCGTGTATACCATTTTGCATAGGCAAGCTCCCATCTGCCCAACTGACATGGCAAAGCCGATCTGTCCACATCTGCATATATCATCTCTCAATGACACTCCACCTCTAGCATGCCTCACGACATCCGCCGCATGCGCTAGTATCTCACCGACCGTGTCCACTAGCTCAAGAATCGGATGAACGTATCCAAATTAATGTCTCACTCGCTCGTTGAACAAACTCGACAAATGTTGGGCACAAACTGAAAGTACAATAACAATCGTTAAATAGATTAAATAAATTAAATACTATAATTCTAAATAAATATTAATACTGACCTCATCAACACGAACAACATCGACCAGCATCCGGATAAGCCTGACAACATGGGAAGCCATATCAATATTTAACATTCTCTTTAGCCATTTGTTCACATTAACTTCAAAAAAATTTCGGTTCTTCCATGCATAGTGGGTCTCTACCTGCTAGTGTCAAAGGGTGAGGGACAATAGCGCGAAACCTAGAATAACCTCATATCTGGATCAACAAGGATGCTCCGCCAATTCGTTGTGCATCAGGTGTATGCACCCTACACATGTAATGTTGGAGACAGCATAGAATGGCAATACCCCAACTATACCTTCGAATTTTCTCTAGATCCTCAAAGAATCATAGATGCCTCATATGAATTTTATTGTCGGATGTATCCGGCAATAAAACACCTGACACAATAAGCGACAGCACACCACGAGCATAGTAATGTACATCGAGTTCACTACTCCAATCATGGATCTCCAACCATGACAACCAACCCCTATATAAAGCCACTTTCACACCCAACTATCAGAATGCATTATCAGGTAGCTCCATGTTATAGAACTCCCTAACGTACTCCTTTATCGTAATAGTACTCCATCGGCTATCTCTCAGGTGCTGAGAAATAATAGAGGTGCCATCAATGAAAACCCCTCAAATCATCAAAATATCCTAAAGAGTGATCATACACTCTCGAAAATGCAACCAAAATGCATGGGTGGGTGGATGCCACATATTGATCAAAGCAGTCACAAAATTTTTGTTCCTCCTTCATGTCGATACTGAGGTAAACTCCCTACAATCCAGAATGTCAAGGACCCAATCAAGGTTTGAATTAGGAGATTGGATGCAAGAAAGTCAAACTTACAAAAGATGTCCCAAATCTTATTTAATTATTGTCTTTAATTTAATGTCTTTTAATTCCTTGTAAACCTCTATATAAAGAGGTCATTGTCGTGAGACTCTTTGGCTATGAAAAAGAATTGAGAAGTTTCCCTTTAGTTAAATAGGTAGTGTCTTCCCTTAGAGTGCATAGGTTGTGTTCTCCCTTAGAGTCACTTGGTTTGTTCTCCCAATATGAGTTCAATTGTATCTTAAATCCTACCATTTTTACTCGATTCGATCCGGGTTCGTAAAATATATTATTGCACATGCGGATCCAACACTAGGAGACGTGGCCAAATATACGGATGGTTTGTCTCCAACGTTTCATTGACATCAATTTTTTGTCTAAAATTATCATACTCCGATGTTGGCTTAAATCACCTAAAACCTCTGACGATAAAGGGAGATATAAGCGGAGACGTTGTGTCACCCAATCAGATAAGTAACAATTTATGTATCAAAAACTACAAATTAATTTATACAACACAATTCTATATTTCATTAATTAATATTTCAAGTATCTAAAATTAGGGCTGTAAACGAATAGAGCTATTCACGAACAAACTCGTATTCAGCTCGTTAAAAGCTCATTCGTTCGGTTTGTTAAGCTTAACGAGCTCGAGCTCGAGCCCGAACTTGTGTTCGCGAATAGGCTTAACGAGCTCGAGCTTGTTCACGAGCCCTTAACGAGTTGCTCGCGAATATTAATATAATAATATTATATTATTTATTATATATATATTAAATAAAAATAAAAAATAATAAAAAGCTCGTGAGCTCGTTCGTGAACCTGTTCGCGAGCCTGTTTGCAAACGTGTTTGTGAGCTCGGTTCGTGAGCGGCCCGCGAGCGGCCTGCGAGCCGCTCTCAAACAAGCTCGAACCGAGCTCGAACACAGAGTTCGGCTTGTTAAACTTAACGAGCCGAGCTCGGCTCAGCTCGTTCAGCTCGCAAACCGAGCTCGAGCTCGGTTCGTTTACAGCTATATCTAAAACATAAAAATTTATATATACAAAATAATATATAAAAACAAACACTTTATTAACAATAAATTTTAAAATTAAAAAATAAATGTACCTTAACGGGGCGGCAATGAACGGGCTGTGGCGGCAGGAAAGGTGATGATCACAAACTAAGAGTGCAAGTGTATGCTATCAACAAGTTGTACAATGCATGAGCAAAGGTTATATCCCACGGAGAGTAGACTCACTGCATGCTATGATTCCTATTTCATCACAAACCAACCAAAATATTGATAGGGTGTTTGTATTTAACTACAAAACCAAAGCTAACTAAATTAGAAACTAATGGAGTTCAAGATTAACAATGTCACTTTATTAATCCTAAACACAAGCACAAATTGGAGGTAGGTTCACAAGTAGAGAAGGCAACTCAAGGCTTCGATCTATTGCCTCACCAAGATGTTCTTACATGCATCTAGTCACTGAATGATCCACTTGCTTCTAACAACCACGCGATCCATGTATAACTCGCTGTATGACTAAGCTACGAGCTAGTTTTCTAGTACAAGGAGAATTTTATCTCCCGGCCTCACTACCTAATGTGCTAGAGAACGAGGTTGGTGTCATCACACCAATCAAACTCTCAATGTGGTCTATTCTTTGGATATGACCTCGCAAGATAGGGATAAAGACCTCAAGGGTGGCAAGGTGAACGCTACTAGAGTCTCATCTCCCCATATCCTTTTGGTCCCAAGGGATATGACCAAGATGAAGCCTAAACATTCAGCCAAAACAACTAAACTTTGATAAAAAAAACTGTAAACATCCATCATTAAGTGCAAGGTTCACATTCAGTTCATAGAAAACACAACTAGAACATCAAGGTTCGGCTCAATCGAGCCTCAAGTTTAAAACTTAGCTCATGCTTAAGGAATGAGCTACCAAATGACTAAAGAGATGAAAAAAATGTCATGGAAGCAGAAGAAATCTGCCACTCCACGCTCTAGCCTCTTCTTGGGTGTATCTCCTTCTCCCTCGGAAAATTGCCAAGTGTGCGGCCTCCAAAGTGTCTTTTGCTCAAATGGGAGTCTCTAACCCTTCTAGGGCAACCTCCCTGTGCCATGGCAGGATTTCCCTCCAAGTCGTTAGTGAGATATGAGAGATACAAGGGGTATCTCGGATATTGCACCTTCAATAGACTCAGTTTGGTCTTTTGGCTTCAAAGTGTATCTTTGTCGCTTTTCTGTATGCAAATATGAAGATGGATAGAAGAGAACCCTTAGAGCTACACTTTGGTGAAAACCCAGGTCTGCCCTCATAGTAGTTGAAGAGATATAGGAGTTGAAAGGGACAGCTGCGTCTTTGTACTTCCCGTGGACCCAATAGAGATTAATCCCTAATATCTTGGCCTTTGCTACCTCCTTTGTGTATATCATGTAAAGATGATTTGTAGAGGACCCGTGTATCTATCATATGGTAAAAGGACAATGCCGCCCTCAACCTGATCTGAGAGATCTCTTTGCCTAGGAGTGTCCAACTAGTATACCGATACCGATCCGGCATAGGACTGGTACCAGTACCGGTACTGGTGTTACCCGGTACCGTACCACCCAGTACTGGTACTGGTGTTACCCGGTACCGTACCACCCAGTACTGGTACTTCAGTACTGGGCACGATTTCGACCGGTACCGGCCAGGTAACCAAACCGATACTTAGGTAACGGTACAGACAGAATGCAATGTTTTTTTGCCATCTTCAGTCCATATGACCAAGTGAAATATACATCACCAAATGCTTCATAATGAATCCATCAAAGTTTCAATAAACAACAAACCATCCATCAAAGTTCCAAACCACATCATCATTCCAAGTCGAGCATCAAAGTTTCAAACGACATATCAAATCACTAAAAGGATTCAAGGGGATCAAATGAGTCAAAGTCTAAAAACATCAAAGTTCGTCCACCTTACATTCCAACAACACCAATACTTCATCTTAGTTCGTTGAGAAAACTCATCCGATCATTACTGAACTCTACATAAAGTATACATGAAGAATATTAGGCTATATAACATAAAACATATGTGATCTATATATATTCATATTTTGAAATATATATTACCTTCAAATATAGTGATCATTCTACGATCTTCTGCCCCTGCATCATCCTTCAAATAACTGCCCTCTAGCTCCAACTGAGAACTCATATCAGAAGGAGCTCTAAGATCCCTCACAACAACATCCTTCATCCAACTCTGGGCACAAATGAGTTCTTCAGCTGTTTGGATTCCTAAAGAACTCCTAAAACTACTCAACACTCGTCCTCCTGTTCTGAAATGAGTGCTTCAGCTATTTGAGTGCAAGGGACTGGAATGTCAATGCACCTCCAGTTTTACCCGATTTGGCAAAATCCTTCAAAACTCTATATTCGTTGTATTTTAAGGGTTTAATGTAACATATGTATTGTAGAGGACGCCTTGATCTACGTCCTTGTGAAAGGACAGACCCACTCTTTTCTTGGTTCAAGAGTTATAGTCGTTGGAATGACGTGGATGACATTTCTCTCTCTTTGTCCGAATTGGCTAGACAGCTTTTGGAGAGGTTGGTAGTTGTTTCCCGTTTTGCCCATGCCATGTCCCTTTCGCCCATGTGACCATGTTTTGTGTGTAGAATTACATGAAGTCATGTATCACACGTCTTGAAGTTGCACTCGACCTATATGTCACAAAATAAACACAAGATAAGGTGTAATACGAGAATATAAGTCATGATTACTAAATAAATAAGTGAATAAATGAGCTTAAAATCATATATAATCTTGTCTTATCAACTACCCCACACTTGAGCAATGCTTGTCCTCAAGCATAGACTAAAGATAAACAACCAGAGATTATAGATCAATGAATTATGTATTAAAGAAGTAAATGATCAAGACAAGGAGCCATCATGCAAAGAGTAGATGTGTCTAGTTTTGAGGAAGAACTCAGGTCAAGCAAACATATGCACCTATCTAGCTCAAGTGGATAGTGCATAATCAATGTAATGCACAAAGAGCACGAACAAAGACGAGGTTAGGACAAAATCAATCGAGAAGAAGGGAAGCATCACTATACACTCTATGAGTACATGTTTCCTAGCAGCTCCTCGATATGTGCTTTTTAGCTTATCTTTAATTCTCTAAAGATCAACTAGACTCTTCATTCTCTCCCTCTTACCCAAGTGCACGAGTTTTCCAACTTTCTCAAGTTAAGCCTCAACTCAATCTCACTCTTTCTTTTAGGGGCAATGTAGAGGTGAGGGCTCCTCTCTTGGTGGAATTAGACAGAATAGATGGCATCTCACATTTGGCTCATATAGAACGTGGACAGACCTCCTTTGTCTAATCTAAGTGAGAGATCAAAGTAATCAACTGCTCCTAACTCCTCCTCTTGATTGTATCAAACTGTTTCTTCTTTCTTCTTTGAACTTCATTTCAGTTTGCTTTGTAAATAAGCTTCTTTTGTGCTACTGGACTTCTTAGTGCCTGGATTTGCTCCAAGACTCTTGTAGCTTTGAATGTTGGCCTTCACACCTCTCTCTTTTAGTACCAGGGGCTTCAGGTTTGTGGAATTTGTGCCCACTCTTTCGTTCTTTGATTTGAGAGGGTTCATAACCTTCTTTCTTTTTCCTAGATCAAGCTTTCTAACTTCTTTATATTCAGCTTTTTTCTTTGAACTCTAGCTGATTATCCACTGATCACGGTGTGTTAAGACTAGGTTCACTAAGATCTACTCACTCAGACCAAACCAAGAGCTGTTTCACTCCTTTGCCTCATAAAAAGTACTAAGGACACTTACCTTCAGACGTCACTCAGCTCATGCACTCTAACCTTGCAAACCAATGAAGAATCTTGTGTTTTTACCCCAAATAGGCATCAACGGCTATGCAGATCACAAATAAACAGCATGCATAGTTCACAATTAACCATAAGAATGTGCAACGAGCATAGATAGGGTATCCAAGTGAAAATTTTAGCTCAACATGAGTCAAGATGAATCAAAGAGGTTCAAGAACAGCAACTCAACAATAATATATAAAAAGAACAGGTATGTTACACCCCACCCCACAGTTAAAGTTTCACTTGGTCTCAAGTGAATGCAAAAATCATAGAGTTTATGGAGTTAAGGTATGAAGCAATACAACCTGGGAGCTGTTGCAATCTTGAGATCCAATGGCTCTAACCAACTTAAACACCTTCCCCCTAGCTTGGAGTGACTGATCAAGGGATGATTCCACCCCGCACTTAGCTCAAGTCGGCTTCCTGCATCAACTTGCACACAAAAGTTAGAAAACTAAGAAATAAAAATGACAGAAATGAAAAGATACGAGCTTGGGGTGTCTCCCAAGGAGCTCTAGGTTTATAGTCTCTAGATAGACTTTTCTTGCTTCAATCTAGCCTCCCTATCCTGGCTCTAGGGAGCACTTGGCTTTCAACATTGCTTTCAGTTTACAGAGCTTCCAAGGCTCTTTCTTTTTGAAGAATGGTTTCTCTTCAAGCTTCATGTGATGAATGAAAGGATTCTGCTGCTGTGAGTGCCTTTCTCCCAGCAATACAATGGCTTCAGGATCCCCAGTTTGCTTCTTTTTGAATGGTGGCTTCCATTCAAGCTTGTTTGGGTCACTGGGAGGACTCTGCTTATGTGGGATCCTCTCCTCCAATAGCTCAACAACTCTAGGGCCCCAAAACTCCTCTTCATTCAAACATATAACAGTCTGGTTCACCAAGGGCTCCTGGAGCACTTCATGCTTCTCACCGTCTAAGAAGGTCTTCAATGTGTCTTTAATGCTTCCTGGATAAGGATCTAGCTTCTCTTGTTGCATCTCAATGTCATGAACCTGGTCCAATTCCTTGTTAGCATCCAGAGGCTCTCTCATTGGAGGGTAGACATTGACAAAAATTTATTCATCTTCACTTTTGAGCTTCACCTCACCCTTTTGCACATCAATCACAACACCACAGGTTCTTAAGAAAGACATTTCCAAGATGATGGGAACTCCTGGATCCTCCTCCATGTCCAGAATCATGAAGTCCACAGGGAAGTAAAACTTATCAACTTTTACCAACACATGCTCAACCATCCCTTTTGGCTTCTTCAGAGATTTATCTGTAAACTGGACCTGTGGGTGCAAGCTTAGTCAGACCTGGTCTATGCAAAATGGAATAAAGCATTAGATTAATACTTGATCCTAAGTCACATAATCCCCTATCAAAAGTGTGAGTTCCTACAGCACATGGGATAGTAAAACTCCCAATATCAGTGAGTTTTGGAGGTCGCTGCTTGCTAAGAATAGCTTAGCACTCCACAGTTAAGGGAATAGTATCCTCATCTTCAACTTCCTCCCCTTGCACCTGCTTCTGCCTAGGTTTTCTCTTTTCTTTCTCAACTTCTGGAATGAACACAAAGGGTAGCTGAGGTTCTTCCATCTCCTTTTCAGACCTAAGTGTGATGGCAAGACAACTCTCTCTAGGGTTGTTCTCGGTAAAGCTTGGCAAGATGCCCTTCTGCCTCTCCTAGAGCTATGAAGCAAGCTGCACAACAGTGTTCTCCAATTTCTTCAAGGTTACCTGTTGGCTCTGAATAGTGGTTTGCTGCTACTGGATGGTGTTTTTAACCTTGGAAGAGAAACTCAAGTTCTGCTGAGTAAGCTGTTGGATCATTTTAGAGTTCATGCACTGCATCTCCTTCAAACTAGCAAGCTGATCATTGTCTTAATTTCTAGAGGCACTAGATGTCTGCTGATAGTGAGGTTTAGGTGCTGGAGGCTACAAAAGATGAGAGTTCAGAGCACCCTGAGGGTTACTCCATGAGAAGCCAGGTGCTTCATTCCTCCTGAAGTTGTTTTGGTAGCCTCCTTGCTGCCACCTCTGTTGCTGCACATAATCCAGTTGCTCAACATCTACTTGCAGGGATTCTTGACAATTTCTCACATGGTGAGATCCTCCACAAACATCACAAAAAGGTTGCTGGATTACGAATGCAAGAGGGGGTTGCTGCTTCTAAATCTTAGAGTGAGGTCTCCCATTGAGCTACTTGAACTGTAAGAGCATTCAGAGCTGCTGCCAAACTATCATTCTCAAACACATTCAAAACCGATTCTACTGCCCTTTGAGCTAACCAGGTCACTTATAGCAATTCTGTACAAGTGCTTCCAAAAGACCATATGCTTGATTATAGGACTTTTGCATGAATGTCTCATTAGCTGCTGAATCTACGTCCCTCCTAGTGTTGTAATCCAACCCAAAGTAAAAGGATTTGATCTGCCTCCAGTGTTGTAGACCATGGTTGGGACAACTCATAGGCCCTTAAAACACTCCCACACCTCATAAATATTTTCTTGTGGCCTTTGTCTGAAGGTCAGGATTTCACTCAAGATCCTTGCTGTCGTTGAGGGAGGGAAAGAATGTGTGAGAAAGGCTCTTCTCAAATCCTCCCATGTGTGGATAGAATCGGGAGACAAGCTATACAACCAATCCCTTGGCCTTGTTCTTCAAAGAGAATGGGAATAAACTAAGCTGAATTGCCTCTTGTCAACTCTATTGATCTTGATGGTATCACACACCTCTAGAAAAGCATCAATGGTAGAGTATGACTGCATGATCTGAATGGTTGAAGGCCTTAGCTCAAAATTGTTGGCAACTATAGGTGGTCTTCTAATAGAAGGGGTCATAGCAGTAGCTTCAGGCATTTCAAATATCTCCAAGGGTCTATCATCATCATGAGGGATCTAATCTTGGCCCTCCATAGTCTCTGCTTGATGAAAATCAGCCCCTTCTTCAAAATTAGAACCAACGCCAACAGATTCTTCACTCACTTATTCTTGCAAACTAGGCTCAAATCTGTGAGCTCTTCTTGCTACTCTCGGATCCCTACTGAACCTTTGCTCAAGAGAGTTAGATTAAACAAGTGGTGGTATCATACACTAATTAAAACAAAAGACACAGTAGGTAAGATAAACAAAAACAAAGCAAGAAAAATAATTAACAATGCAATAAAATTAAGAACTAAGAGCATGTAATGGGGCGCTACTCCCCGAAAACGATGCCAAAAACTTGATGATCACAAAGTGAGAATGCAAGTATACACTATCAACAAGTAGTACAATGCATAAGTAAAGGTCATGTCCCGCAGAGAGTAGGCTCACCACATGTTATGATTCCTAGTTCATCACAAACCAACCGTAACATTGATAGGATGTAAGCTAACTAAACTAAAAACTAATGGAGTTGAAGATCAACAATGTCACTTTATCAATCCTAAACACAATAAAAAATTGGAGGTAGGTTCACAAGTAGAGAAGGCAACTCAAGGCTTGGATCTATTGCCTCACCATGATATTCTTACATGCATCTAATCACCGAATGATCCACTAGCTTCTAAAAACCATGGGATTTGTGTATAACTCGCACTAGGTCTAAGCTACGAGCTAGTCTTCTAGTACAAGGAGAATTTTGTCTCCCGGCGTCACTACCTAGTGTGGTAGAGAACAAGGTTGGTGCCATCATACTAATCAAACTCTCAATGTGGTCTATTCTTTGGATATGACCTCGCAAGCTAGGGGTGAAGATCCCAAGGGCGACAAGGTGAATGCCACTAGAGTCTCATATCCCTATATCCGTTCGGTCCCAATGGAGATGACCAAGATAAAGTGTAATGCCCCGACCTTCTCCGAGGTCATTATGGCAGCATGGGCATCTCTACCTACCCATGCAAGCCAATAATTGTTCATACTATCCCCACAAACCAACACATGACCTTTCAACGCACTTTGTCCTCACTCGTGCATACCCTGAAAAACTTCTCAAGGGATCACCCATCCCAAAATTGCTCTAAGTTAGCACGCTTAACTTTAGAGTTCTCATGAATGAGCTCTCAGAAAAGTAGGTGCACCTTGTTGATATGGGTAGTATTTTTTTGGGTAACCTATGGGTATCCAAGTCCTTCAGACCTTTCTAGTCCCATAGGGGCTCATACATGACGACCCCCACGAACGGACTGATTGAATTAGGGTCAAAGCCCTAGGCCGTGATCCGAATAAGTTGTTTTGTTCCTAGTGGGATTTGAACCTAAATCCCCAATTGTGGGATTCAGGTCCTTCACCACTAGGACAACCCACTTGGGTTGTTGATATGAGTAGTATTAACAACCATTTTTAAGGGTATTACACTCACCCCTCCTTACAGACGCAACGTCCTCATTGAGTCACAACAATATCAGGATCAACCATCCTCACCACGGGTGAACCTGGCTTCGATATTAAATGTAATTCCCCGACCTTCATCGAGGTCATTATGGTAGCATGGGTGTCTCTACCTACCCATATCATAGCCAATAATTGTTCATACTGTCCCCACAAATCAGCACATGTCCTTTCAATGCACTTTTTCCTCACTCGTGCGCACTCTGGAAAACTTCCCATGGGGTCATCTATCCCAAAATTGCTCCAAGGTTAGCACGATTAACTTTAGAGTTCTCATGGATGGAATCCCAGAAAAGTAGGTGTACCTTGTTGATATGAGTAGTATTAACAACCATTTTTAAGGGCATGACATAAAACCTAAACATTCGTCCAAAACATCTAAACTTTGATAAAAATTAGTAAGCATCCATCATTAAGTGCAAGATTCACATTCGGTTCATAGAAAACACAACTAGAACATCAAGGTTCGGCTCAATCGAGCCTCAAGTTTAACAACTTACCTCATGCTTAAGGCATGAGCTATACAAACTACTAAAGAGATGCAAGAAAATGCCATGGAAGCTGAAGAAATCTGTCACTCCATGCTTTAGCCTCTTCTAGGGTGTATCTCCTTCTCCCTTGGAAAATTGCCAAGTCTGTGGCCTCCAAAGTGTCTTTTGCTCAAATGAGAGTCTCTAACCCTTCTAGGGCAACATCCCTGTGCAATGGCAGGACTACCCTCCAAATCATTAGTGAGATATGAGACATAAAGGGGCATCGACGACATTGCACCTTCACTACACCAGTTTGATTTTTTGGCTTCAAAGTGTATCTTCATTGCCTTTTCTGTATAAAAAATGTGAAGATCGATCGAAGGAAACCCTTAGGGATACACTATGGTGAAATTCCAGGTCCGCATTCATAGTGGTTGAAGAGATACACGAGTTGAAAGGGGCATCTGCATTTTTGTACTTCCTTGGACCCGATAGAGATGAATCCCTAATATCTAGGCCTTCGGTGCCTCCTTTGTGTATATCATGTAAAAATGACTTTTAGAGGATCAGTGTATCTATCATATGGCAAAAGGACAACGCAACCCTCAGCCTAATCTGAGAGATCTCTCTGCCGCAAGGGACTGGAACGTCAATGCACCTCCAGTTTTATTGGATTTGGCAAAATCCTTCAAAACTCTATCTTCGTGGCATTTTTAGGGTTTCGTGTACCTATGAATTGTAGAAGATTCCTTGATCTATGTCCCTGTGAAAGCACAGACTCGCCCTCCTCTTGGTTCAAGAGTTATAACCGTTGGAAGGACCTGGAAGGCATTTCTCTCTCTTGGCCCAAATTGACTAGATAGCTTTTGGAGAGGTTGGTAGTTGTTTCCCATTTCGGCCATGTCTTGTCCCTTTTACCCATGTGACCATGTTTTGTGTGTTGAATTACATAAAATCATGTATTACACGTCTTGACCTATATGTCACTAAATAAGCACAAGATAAGGTGTAATCTGAGAATATAAGCCATGATTACTAAATAAATAAGTGAATAAGTGAGCTTAAAATTATATATAATCATTGGCTTATCAAAAGGGTTGCGAATGAGAAAACGGGCTACGAACGGCGAAAAAAGACTACAGCAATGGGAAACGGCTGTGGCGGCAGCGAACGACGGACACAGCACAAAGAAAGTCATCTGCAGATGAAAGTCATAAGAAATTCGTAAAGAAGGAAGAGGGGTACCCATCGAAAAATAGCAACCGACCTTCCAACGAGCAGTCGTTTTTCTACCATTTTTCGAAAGCCCGATAATCCCTAACCACCGTAATTAATTCATCTATCGGCCTTCAATAGAGCGCTACATATTGCTACAGGTCTTCAGAAATCCAGTGTGTTCTACAAGTATTTGAAAGAATGATGTGTGAATTTATAAAAAGGGGAAAAAATTTACCTTCATTATCTAAACTAGGAAAATGATATATGCCACGAATGACATATATCACGTCACGAGTACTTATATGTCACACTTTATTTTTCACACATACTCCACATTTACACAGGGGTGAGTCACACACACACACTTGAGTGTATGTGGGACTCATACGCATGTGAAGTGTGGGTATATGTGAAAAGTTGGAGTGTGGTATATCATTTTTCACAAATGCTATATCACAAGAATTTTTTGGCACAAGAAATGCAAGAATCTAACATGACAAAATGTGATAGGATGGTCATAAAGTGTGGGTCACACCGTAAACAAATGATATGCTGTCAAGTGTGTTTGTTGTGCTTCTTGCAGCCCAAATTCTTGTGGTATAGCATTTCTCATCATTTTTTGGACACAAACACACGCTGGTGTGCGTGTGGGGCCTTGAATATGTGGTTGAGACATTCATGCCTTAGTGTAATATGTCATTCGTGCATATTTTCAGAATGCAGTAACCTGATTTGAAGCGGTTTGAGGACACTCAATACCTAACTGCAAGGCACATACCATTTTTTTTAACTTGGACGCTGCTCAAGCAAAGTCGAACAGGCCCAAAAGGGGCGCTGTCAGGCCGTATTTGAGTTTTCTGAAAAATGATATAAGATACTAATAAAAATACGATATTTTTATACTATTGTTGTATATGTGACAGAATGTGGGTGACTGACCAAAAAAATGGATATCCCACCTACCCAATCAAGTGTTGACAACTAAGCAATAATATAAAAATAACAGTGTTCGAGAAAGCGTTATGCGGATCCTGGGAGGTCAGGGACTGCTTAGCGCCTAAGCGGCCTAGGTTCCCTTCTAAACAGATTTTTAAGTGGCCTAAGCGGCAATACAAGCAAAGCAGAGGACGCCATCCTAACCCTAAGCGATGCCTAAGCGATGCCTAAGCGATCTGGACAACCTAGAGAAAAATAGTACAGAAAATTAGTATCATATATCATAAGTCATAACTCGAGTTTTCTTCTCCACATCCTCATAAATTCATAAAATATTAACTTTTATGGCACGAAAAAACTAACAAAAATTAGAACAGTAAAACATTATGCTTGATGTCAAAGATTAATACGGAATGCAGATTAATCGACTTACTTCCTTGAAATAACCTCCTCCTTCCTCGGCTCCCTTCTCACCATACGGCACGTCGCGGGTGTTCGAAGATTTGTGGCAGGTCGAAGAGAGGTATGCAAGATTCATTTTTGAGCTGTTGGTATTGAAAATTCTGATCCAAATAAGCGGTTGGTTCAAAGATTTAATTAAACTTCAATGTCTTGAATTTTTATCTTCATGATGGTTAACTTGTTGATCATGTTCTGTTTCCAGTTTCTGGTCCTGAATAATGGCGGTAACAGACAAACAGAACGCTATGGATTACATAAACCAGATGTTCCCCACAGGTCATTATACAATTTTTTTACCATAGATTAGCATTTGTATGGGAATATATATTTGTGTTTACATGCGATGTGCACGAGTATTTTCATGTCCGGGGATATTTAGTTTGCTATCACGCTTACGGCTTATCAGATATTCATGTGCAACTTTTTCATTAAGTGCGATTGCTACTTGTTTTTATGAGCTGAATTGAGTAGGTAGAAGGATTTTATGTGATAAATGAGTCGAGGTGGAGCTACTTGAACAATTAGTTTGTAAGGAGGAAAGGCATTTGGTTTATGGATGTTATAGAAAAAAAATTGATTCTCAATTTGATCCTGAGAACTGATTAGCATCCATTTAAAATGGATTTTGTATTTGCAATTCTCATGGATATTTTCGTATGGTTATTTAAACTTTCAGATTTTGAATTATCTTGCATTTGAACAAGATTGAGTTTTGACAATGTGAAATGGTTGACATGCAGAAGCCTCTCTATCTGGTGTTGAGCCGCTCATGCAGAAAATACACAATGAAATTCGCAAAGTGGATGCTGAGATTTTGACAGCTGTTCGCCAGCAGGTTTGTATGTAGACCTACTGGATTTAGACGTGTTGAACTAATGTTGCCAATTATGTGAAATGTTGTGCATCTAAAATTTTGTAATTTGTCAACATTGACGCGTACAATGAAATTCTTGCTTATGGAAGTATTACCCTCTTTGAGTTTTTCTCTTGGTGGCTTGCCACTTTATAGAGTAATTCAGGTAGCAAGGCCCGGGAGGAGCTTGCTGCAGCTACTCATGCTGTCCAGGTGTGCCATTGAGTTGGTTACAAAGAAAATTCAGTTTGATTGGCACAAATTTCTTTCTCTGTGTGATACTTCTACTCTTCTGCTAATTAATCTTACATACGACCAGGAGCTCATCACCAAAATGCAAGAAATAAAAACAAAAGCAGAGCAAAGTGAAACGATGGTTCAGGAAATATGTCGTGACATCAAGAAACTGGATTTTGCTAAGAAGCATATAACTGCTACAATTACTGCTCTTCATCGCCTTACAATGCTAGGTTAGACTGGTTGTTCTGTTGGAAAATTAATACACATTGGTTGTGACTTCGATTCATCTTATTCCGAATATATCTGACATGTCTTGTAAGGCAGTATCTGCTGTAGAACAACTCCAAGTTATGGCTTCTAAAAGACAATATAAGGAGGCAGCTGCGCAGCTTGAGGTACTTCATGGCTTATACATAAAATGCAGTCTATACTGTATTCATTGGTATATAATGATCTTATAATGAGGGCCTAAAAATGTCATTTTTCTACAAGCTAAATGTTAATATAACATGCTTCAACTTTGGAAGCTAGATTTATGTAAATTTAGTACGACCATGAATTTGGTTATCCACGCATTTGGTTGTCTTATTATACTAAATCTCTACGGTAAATTTCTATTTGCTTCATAGTTTTTCTTTTAAAATTTATTTCCTAATACATGGTGGCTTGGACAGGCTGTGAACCAGTTATGCAGTCATTTTGAAGCTTATAGAGATTTTCAGAAGATTACAGAGCTTAGAGAGAAGTTTAAGAGCATCAAACAAATTCTGAAGTCTCATGTGTTTTCGGATTTCTCTATGTGGGTTGGATCTGAAGTTTGAGAATCTATCTAAAAGAACATTGTTTTTTGTCATGGCTTCAAGTCAAATTTGTCCTGCATCATGTTATTTTGTAGTCTTAAATTGGCATTACCTTGAGTGGTAGGATTCTTTTCTGAGCAGTCACATGGAATCTATTCCATTTTCTTCGAACTTTTATTTTTGTAAAATCTCTTACCAACTATTCCTCACAGCTTAGGTACAGGCAAAGAGACTGAAGAAACGAATTTACTACAGCAGCTATCTGATGCATGCCTGGTTGTCGATGCCTTGGAGCCATCAGTGAGGGAAGAGTTGGTTAAGAATTTTTGCAGTAGGGAGCTTACATCTTATCGACAGATTTTTGAAGGAGCTGGTTTGTGAATTGTTCTTTTGTTATTGAGCTTTGTGAATCATAATTGCAGGCCTTTGAACCCGTAGTTCATTATAATTCTGGCAGAGTTGGCAAAGCTGGATAAAACTGAAAGAAGATATGCTTGGATCAAACGTCGACTGCGGACAAATGAGGATATTTGGAAAGGTTTTCCATCTTCATGGCATGTACCTTATCTGCTCTGTATCCAGTTCTGCAAGCTGACAAGGTCGGTCATTACATGCCATCTGACTTTACAAGTCAAACTTAAGAATTTAAAGCTTCACCCATCTCGGAGATGTGAGAATGGGTTCACATGTTCCTGCCGTGCTAATCATGATGCCATAACATCTGATGTTGTTCAATAATTTTCTTTTCCTACTTAAACAATTTTGGGATCACCTGCCCTTTCCTACATTTAAGAAGACAATGCCTCGGATATAATATCCGTACGTCTTTTCAGCTTGAATATTTTTCAGAGGGACCTTGTAATACTGTTGTGAAACTCAAGTTGGTTTCTTAATGATAAATGTATTCTATGTTCATATCTTTGCGGTGATATTTTGGTATATGTTGAATCTCTTCTGGAATTTTGTAGTACCAATATCAATTCCTTGACCCTTTTCTAAGCAGGTCACAACTCGTAGACATCCTCAACAATCTTAAGGAAAAACCTGATGTTGGAACTTTATTACTGGTTAGTTCCTTATCAACATGTTGTTTTCCTGGTTTTAGTTGTCCGATCGCGTCATCATTGCATGTACCTGTGTAAGGCATCTTTTTCCAACTAAATCCTGCTGATGATGAGATCCTTATTTGTCTTGCACTATTATACCTCTAATATTTATGTCCACCTGTAGGCATTACAGCGTACACTGGAGTTTGAGGAAGAATTGGCTGAGAAATTTGGTGTGGGAAGTCTCAATAGAGAATCAAGAAGTGATGCCGGGGAAGATGTTGCTGAAAGAAACAACCAAGCAGTAACAGAAATCCGAAAGAAATATGAGAAAAAACTTGCTGCCCATTATGGAAGTGAGGTGAGGCATGAATGAATCTATATCACGGTCAAGTTGATTGATACTTTCTATCTTGGATCATTCTACTTGAACCTAACTTGTTTGTTTTGCTGGTCTCAGCAAGACAGCCATAAAGGCTTATCAGTACCTGATGCTGGGGTAAGCGCCTCGTTGTTTGGGATTTCCTAGGATTGTATATTATTCACACGCCAAATGAGATATTTTTTGGTGATCTGAGTTTTTCTGTTGTTTGTTATGATTGTATTGATTTGTCTACTTATGTTAAAGAATCAACGATTCAAGCTGAATCCTTTTCCTTGTCTACAGCCATATTCTGTAATTCAATCCATTGCCTAATATATGCTAGTGCTTAGATTCGGGATTACATCTGAGTTCTCATCTGAAGGCGTCACTTTAATACCTTATTTTTTGATTCTCAACTTAGTACTGTTGACCTATTTTCGTTAACCACATCATCTAAAACTATTTTTTTCTCCAATATTCGCCTCATGTGCAGATTGTTCTACTTTTGTTAAAATTTGCTTATCATAGATTACTTTCTTCATTGAACATTGTTTTTTATGGTCTAGTATAAACATTTCGTGTGTTTCACTTTAGTAGTGTGTTAAAGAATCATTGTGTCAAAATTTTAAGTTGGTCGTTAGTTGTTCTCCATCACATTAAAGGTTTATTATTATGAAGCATTGAACGCCAAACAACAGAAATGAGCTATGTTTCACAAAGTTCCCTTATCGAAATGTGTCAACTGGTAGAGATAGTTCCATTTTATATTAATTTCTCTACCATTTGAACTTGAAAATTGGCGATGCTAATCTCACTTTGTGTCAACTGCTCCTTTTTACCTACCAGTTCAATTTTCGAGGGATCGTATCATCGTGCTTTGAACCTTTCCTGGTGGTGTACGTTGAACTTGAGGAGAAGACACTTATGGAGCATATGGAAAAACTTGTCCAGGTTTGGGTTGTGCATGATTTTCTTTAGTCATTTCACTCACATGTTCTATATTTATTTCTGGAGTAAAATGTGATTGTTTTTCACATTACTGCAGGAAGAATCATGGGATACTGAAGAGGGTAGTCAGACTAATATATTATCTAGCAGTATGCAGGTATACTGAAATGCATTAGCTAGTGCCTTTGAGAAGGCAGACAATAAAAGTACCTTTTCATTTGCATTCTGGAGTTATATGTGTATTATATCTCCTTTTTTATTATTTATTTCAATGAAATCTTGAATTGTTGCTGATAATGAACCCTCCATTTGTTGTATGAAGGTGTTCTTGATAATCAGGAGGAGCTTGAAGAGATGCAGTGCTTTGACAAAGAACCAGACATTGTTTAATTTATTTAAGGTGCGATCATTATGCATCTATTTAGGTTGCGTGGAAGGTTGTAACAATTAATTTGCATGTCATTGCTTTACATATGCTCCTTCTTCATTGGGTTACCCCAAATTTAAAATGATTTTAGGATGTTTTAGAGGAATAAGCTTGCTCTATGAATTTTGGGATCTGATATGTCCTTTATTGTTGTTCAGCAGTTACACTTATTACTAGGCACTGCTCTATTCTCCTATGCTTTCAGTAGGTTTACCAACCGGTTATACCGAATATACTTTCAATATATAGTAATGGAATCATACAGCTCCATTCCTTGTCTTACAAAAGTTTTTGTTTGGTAAATAGGTCTTCCAAAGAATTCTTAAGGCATATGCGACAAAGCTTTTTGCAAGGTTGCCAAAGGGTGGCACTGGGATTGTAGCAGCCGCTACAGGAATGGATGGCCAAATAAAGGTACTTCTTTTAGCTTGATGCCCCTAGCTATGATATATATGGGGAGGTTATATGGTCACACCATTGTATACATATTTTAATCACACATTTGTAATTCTGGCTATTGCTACTGCATGTCGGAATTAACTGTACTTATTGAAAGCCTATACAGAAGAGGCCAAAACCCCATCCTCTAGTGGGTTTATGGCGACCTAATTGTTTAACCTAGGGGAGAAGTGCAGCAAATTTACTGGAACCACCGAAACATGGGGATTTTGACCAATATGTATATAAACTAAATATTATATAGGCTTTCAATTATTGTATTGAATTCCGGAGCAGATGGTACAATGTCCAAAATTGCAAATATGTGGATAAATATATGTATATATAAAGGCTGACCATATAGCCTATATCATGTATATAGAGAGCATATCCCAACCTTGTTTACTCAACTTTGTACCCAATTTTTTAATTGGGTGATCTACCATATATCTGAACTGATGCGTTCCTGCAGACATCTGACAAAGATGAAAAGCTCATCTGCTACATTGTTAACACAGCTGAATATTGTCACAAGACGGTTAGTTATTAAATGCTTTATTTATCTACAATTATCGTGCCTGGTGTTATATTCTACGTGCCTTCTACCGAATCGGAAAGTGAAAGTGTGAAGTTCATGATCTGTTTTGTAACTGGTGTGATTGAGATCTTACTGCATTAATGGACTGCGAAATTTTGATCTGCTCTTTTTAGCTTAGTTTTATTCCCCTATACAATATCATATGAACCACATGCTTGCCAAAAGAGCGAAAAAGTGTGAGTGGAGGTTCAACAAGTCTGTTCCTCTTCCGGCTGTTCTGTACGACTTCTAATCTAGAAAAGGACAAACTAGTTAGCATTATCAATAACAAAAGTGATTTCAGAAATATTTTCACTAGTCTTGTTAAGTCTTCTTTTCCCTAAGTCTGTCCACTGTTAACTCGTTGTTTACACAATCAGTCTGGCGAATTGGCCGAAAATGTGTCCAAGGTTGTTGATCCGCAATTTGCAGATAGGATTGATATGTCCGAAGTGCAGGTAAAAAATGTCTTTCTACTTTCTTTTTTCACCATTTTGCTTGCCTGGAACTCCCCCATAATAGGCATTTGATGATATTGCTGCATTGTGCAGGATGAGTTCTCAGCAGTGATTACCAAGGCATTGATGACTCTGGTGCATGGTATAGAAACTAAGTTCGATGCAGAAATGGCTGCCATGACACGTGTTCTGTGGGGAACTCTTGAAAGTGTTGGTGATCAATCCGAGTAAGATTCTCGTTCACGAAAGCTAATGGGTATAAAGTCAGTTGGGTTTCTATTCATAACATTGTAATTATTCCTGCAGGTATGTGAATGGTATAAATACAATTCTGACTGCTAGCGTTCCGGTACTCGGAAAGCTTCTCTCTCCCATATATTTCCAGTTCTTTCTTGATAAGGTGATTGCAATTTAGTCCTTTTTTTATCCAACTATTCTGTGAGATGCTTGAAGAATCAAATTGAACATGCAAACTTTATCCGTTACCGTATGTTTTTGCAGCTTGCATCATCACTTGGGCCGCGCTTTTACTTAAATATATTCAAATGCAAGCACATATCAGAAACAGGTGCACAACAGGTAACCAATATTTTATATTACTGAATGTTATGAAGCAAATTCATACATGTACGGCTGGGTAATATACAATTCAAGCATCTGATTACAAATATTATGCGCGAAGTTTTTTTTATAAAAATAAACTGCACTTGCATTTAGATACCATCACCATCATGGAGATGAGGATATGTTTTGCACTCTACACATAAGATATGGGGATTATACTTTGTAATCTACAGATGCTGTTGGATACCCAAGCAGTCAAAACAATTCTTCTGGAAGTTCCTTCCCTGGGAAAACAGGTAATATAACAACTCCGTCATGAAAACTACTAATATCTGAGCAGCAGAAATCCGAAAATTGTGTACTTTGTATGTCCATATTTCAACACATCATCTATTATCAGTTACTATGTGACTACGAAGACATAAGAAATTACTATGTTACCCTTCCCAAGAATAAAATTTTGTGAATTTCAAAATTGAGTTTTATGTTCTTATTGGAGCCTGAAATGAACATCAAGAAATTACTTTATGTTACATTTCGAGTAATAAAAAATTAGACGATTGATCTTGCTTAATCCAATTACTTCATTCAACTGCAATTGCGAAGACAAGATTCGTGCCTCTATTCTGCTTTGACCATACTCCAACAATGGAGACTTCTGCTTTGTAATTTGTATATGAAGAGGTAGGTAGAACATAATTTCAGTGCCCATTGCGTCCCAGAGTACTTTTTCAGCCATTGTCTATTGTTTATCAGACAGATGCGGTACTAACACGGTCCTCTTTGCGAATAGACATCTGCCGCTGCAGGCTACTCAAAATTTGTAAGCCGTGAAATGAGCAAAGCTGAAGCACTACTAAAGGTGTGATCTCGTTACAAAATTATGACTTGAAGGCTTGGTTTACGCACTTTCTGACAAGTTACTGCTCCGTGGAATAGGTCATATTGTCTCCAGTTGACTCCGTGGCGGACACGTACTGTGCCCTACTTCCTGAGGGTACGCTTGCAGAGTTCCAGCGCATTCTTGATTTAAAGGTTTCCCCATTACCTTCCTGAATTTCCTTTTCCCTTTCGTAGTCTGAACTCTAAACTGAGTTTTCCCTAATTCATAAGTAATGCAAATATGTGTTGAAAATAATTGTTTTATTTTGTTCTGCTTGATAATATCTTGCAGGGTCTCAAGAGGACTGACCAGCAAACCATCCTGGATGATTACAGCAAACGTGGAGCCGGTTCCTATCAATCTTCTATCAAGGCCGTCGTCCCAGCTGCACCCGGCGCCTCTGTTAATCCATCCACAGCTGCCGGGATCATCCCATTGAAAGAAGAAATTGTGGCAAGAGCTGCAGCGCTTGGTAGAGATGCTGCAACCACTGGGATCCGGAGAATTCTCGCTTTAACTGAAGCAACTACCAAAGACCGAAAAGACGGACCGCTACGGAAGCTTTTCAGTTGATGAAACAATCCTTTTTGCTGCCTGATACGCCCCTTTTGCTTGTTCTTTCTAATATTGTCCAGGCTTATTTGTCCCCTTTTGAGATTAAGGTCATAGTGTTGGGCAATCTTTTGCGCCTGAAACATTGCAACATTTCAAATGACGATATGCTGGGAAATATCCTCATGTAAAGGAACTGTGAATTGAATTTTGCCCGCGTCCTACTATGACTTATTTTGGAGTGTGTGTTTTTTATTACGATCGTTAAATATATCAACATCCTTATGGTAAATGTGTTTTGTTTATTGATTTTAATTACGATCGTTAAGGTGCATGCTTGCAATTTTATTACGCACAATGAAGCAGTTAAATGAATATGGAATGACCATTTTGACCTTCACATCGAATAATAATGATTATAAGTAAGGTTGTGCTACGCATACCGAAACGAATTCAGCACGTGTAGCTAAAAGACGTCGTCTCATTTAATTGAATAAAAACTAAAATAAAATATTTATTTTAATGAGAAAAAATCAATTGCCAACAATTGTTTTTTTAGACAACTTCAGATCGTCGAAAAAATATTCATCACCATTTTTAGAATCATCGTGTTGTAATTTTTCAGGAACTGTTCATAGATTCTGTTTTCAGCAAAATACTAAAATCCTATTAAATAAACATTTTAAGAACAACAAACTTAACCACAACCTTAAATTGTATGTTATGAGTGTCAGAATGAATGTTTAGGACCGGTTCCTAAATTGGAATTCTCGTGTCGAAATCTTTCGGGAATCAATCATAGATTTTGGTTTCGGCGGTTTCACCACCAACAAACTAAAACTCTAATAAATATATATTTTACGAGCAACAAACTTACCATAGCCTTATACGGTATGTTACGGCACCAAAATTGAAGTTTAGGACCAGTTCCTAAATCAGAATTTTCGTGTCGAAATCTTTCATAAATCAATTATAAATTCTGGTTTCGGCGGTTTCGCTGCCAAAAAAACTAAAACCATAATAAATAACTATTTTACGAGCAACAAACTTAACTCTATCCTTAAACGGTATGTTGCGAGCGTCAAATGAATGTTTAGGACTGATTCCTAAATCAGAATTCTCGTGTCGATTATTGATTCTGGTTTCGGCGACGAACTAAACCCTAATAAATAAGCATTTTGCGAGCAACAAACTTAACACTAACCTTAAACGGTATGTTATGAGCATCAAAATAAAAGTTTAGGACTGGTTCCTAAATCAGGATTCTTGTGTTGATTATAGATTCTTATTTTGACAGTTTCGCAGCCAAGGACATTAAAACCCTAATAAATAAGCATTTTAAGAAGCAACAAACTTAGTCATAGAATTAAACGGTATGTTACGAGCGCTAAAATAAAAGTTTAGGATAATATATTCGACATGAGAATCCAAAATCAATCTTTTATTTATTTATTTCATTTATTAAATATTTTAGTTACTATTTACATTCATTATTTTATATTCAATTTTATTATACATTGTAATTTGTATTGGTACCCAGAGCATATCCATTATAAGTATTATAGGGGTTGTTCAAACTGTTTGTAATAGAGCTTACGAAAATTTTCTCCTCCAGAGTAAAGCCTCCCGAGTAAAAATGCTTAGCTCTCGAATACTAATCCTGGCCATCGGATTTCAATTCGACGGCCAGGATCAATCTCCTCATTTATTACTGGACGCACGAGTTTATTGATGCGAACAAGTTAAAACCCGTTCCAATAATCCGTTCCGCTCCGTCGTTGTTGCTCCTTCTGACTAAATGCTTGAAACGTCAAATCTTAGAAGAATCGGTGGTATTGCTCTTCTTGCAGATCTTCGGGGAGGACTGAGCCACCACCGCCTTCCGGCTCGTCCACTCATCGTACGGCCCGACGGCTAAGTCATTATTCGACATCGTTCTGCCATCATTATCCTCCGGCATGGGTGGATGCCACATAAGGAAGTTTATGAAAGTATTTCAAAGCTGAGGGTACAAGTAGCATTACTCTTTTTTAATACATGTGGGGACAAACAGCCAAAAATCCAAAATACAGCCCTCACGAAAAAGACACAGTGCCTGCCATGAAATCTGAAATCAATCATTCAAGACTTTCAGTGGAACCATGAGATTGTGCATATTCAGCAACGGAGACAGAGGTTTTCGCATTGGTAATGCCACCCTGGTACACACCTCCACCCAGGATTGGATTCTGAAAGAAAATTTCTACATTCGCCCTGCTCAAACCTCCTTTTGCCAATAGATCGGCCTAAATGTTTTCACCTTTGGGGATGAATTGGAAGTTTGAATCGTCAGATTCGACGTCCATTGTTCGGATATAATGTACTCGAGGTGAGAGGTTATTATTCTCGTCCCTTCCAGACAGTAGGTTTAGAGCTCCTAGGTTGTCTGACATCACTTTTACATTTCCCAAGTGCATGTCTAAAATTAACTCAAGGGCTCTTTGAATTGCTATCAGTTCTGTCGCTACCACTGATTGTGTGCCACTCCGACCAGAGAGACCTAGCAGCCAAGAGGATGGAGCATTGTTCAAAATGGCACCATATGCTGCTTTGTATGATGGGTATGACATCGAGGCATAAACATAAAGAAGCAAATCGAACAGTGCAGAGGGGTCAACCATCTTCACGATTGAGCACAGTGGTAAGCCCCTAAGGGTAATAGATGTTACTTTTTCATGTGCCCTATGCATGTAAGCGACCCTTTGTACTTCCCTGTAGTCTGCACGAATAATCACAAGTTAACTTGAGTTAGTAGTAAGTTTTGCTTGGAATATGTGTTCGTTCCGCGCATTCCATATTCTCCATGTTGCAATTGAAAACATAACATACCAAGACTCTTTAGTGTTAGAAAACTGCAAATTCAAAATAATCCACTCGGAATGTATTTCAGTTTG
>JAOYMZ010000025.1:373396-428498 GCA_025802335.1 Pinguicula primuliflora | reverse complement strand
TATTTTGTATATTATTGTTTTTTTATAGTATTAAAATATTTATAATTATTAATATATATTTAAAAAATACATAACACGAAATTGGGGGATCGTGACCCCCCTACGAAAAAACCTGGATCCGCCACTGCCAATGGGTGTCCATGGAAGTTGGAGATTGCCATCAATAATTTGGCAACAGGCTACCGGCAACTCATGATTTTGGGGTGGAAAGTTCCACTGCATTGTGGACAGCCTAAGGTACCAAGATCCCAATGATTACTTGCAACATGAAACCACAAAGATGAAGATGAAAAAAATGTCTGAAGCAGGTTCATGGGAACAGCAGCGATGTAGTTTTTTCAGCAGTACATGCATTGTTTTCTTTTTCCGGAGTCCAATTTCTGAAAATATTATAAGATTCATGAGAATGTGAACCATACACAGAATACATAGCATTACGAAAGAACAAAACTGGATGTATTGTTTAAGTGAAACACAAATTAAGTTGGCCAATGTACTTCTATACTAAAGGCAGTGGTAAAGTAAGGATCCCCGATAAGGGGCGTTTCACAATTTATATAATTTAAATTTATTTTATATGATTTATTAATAAATTTAATATTTAAATAATATAAAAAATGCGTAAAATAATTATAATTACAGTTATAATTGTTCTCTACGACATTTCATAGTCTGATATCGACGCATAATAACATCATTACTAATCTGCGCAAAAGTATCATTGTCAATAAAAGTAACTAAGCAAGAAGTTAACCAACTATCCGTCATTCTTCAATCCTCTATATAACGGAATCCCAATAAGCACTAATCTAAGAAAATGAAACAAGAATCAGAATAAGCCCAAGTAAAGTACCAACGCCCACCATGTAAAAAGATAACCACAATACAGTCAACACTTTCAATTCAAGCTATAGAAGTCAGCAAAAATCCTAAAAAGAATTACACTGCCAACACCACAAGTCCATAAAAAATCTGCATATGCAAGAATCGCCAAGCATGATTACACTGTCAACACACAAGTCCACAACCCAAAGAAGATCAAGAAATTAAGGAGTAAGGACGTACGATAAGGGTGCAGAAAACCTGATCCTGAAAACTCTGATTAACTATGATTAACTATGATTTTTACAATTGAAACGCTTTTTGTTTTTGTTTACCGGGCCAAGAGTTATTAGAGGCTACAGAGTCCAATTTACAAGAGCTCATTCGAATTTAATAATAATATAATATTTTTTATTTTTTAAAATATAAAAAAAAAATTGATTTTTTTTTTCAGGGGGCAGGTGCCCCTAAGGCCCATGTTCCTTCGCCCCTGACTAGAGGCAAGCTCTATGGACTGGTGCCTGTACAGGGCTGGCAGCAATGAGATTCCATCAAAAGGGCCACCAATCAATCGGCCTTCAGGACCAGCAAAAGTAACATTTATACCTCAAGTCGGGCCATGAGTGCCATCAACGTCATTAACATATGATCCAGATAAAAAAATAGTAATTAACTAGCGAATCCCCAAATCCAAGGTTCAAAATGAATCCATGTACCTTTTTTTCATGGGTATCATTGTACTAAATTAGTTGGAAAACAAATGATCTTACATACATAAAAAATAATAATAATATTTGAATCACATACTCCAATTAAATTTTGGAGACTTCGTAATTAATAATTTTATTGTATTTTTTCCCTGAGATTAATTAGTTTTTATGCCAGCTAGGAGCAAATGACTTCTATTAAAGCCAGAAATAACTTTGAAATAGAATTTATAAACACCTCTAAATCTGGAGTTAGGTCAGGTTAGGCTTTAATGAAATTTTCCATACACTTGGATCAGATTACCCTTCTAGCAGAAACGGTCAAGTTCCATAACAAGTGCTATCTGGAATGAAGTTCGTGGTTCAGCCATCATAAGCCTCACAGGTCACTTGCAGTAGCCAAACATGTGTTTTTGGATCCAAAATCGCATACAGAGGAAGCATCCATGTCTTTCAAATAAACCATAAAAAGCATACCATTTCTTTCAATAAGGTCAAAAAAGTGAATCGACAATTACAAGCTTGAAAGACAATCAACAACAAAGGACTGAATCGAAATCTCAATTACATCGCAGACTCACACGATATAATAAAGCACTTGACCAAACGAGGAAATTCTAATGAATGAAAAAGGCAGTATACTCTATTCAACTAGTTTCCTTCTTCACAGCTCAACTTCAAGCAACTAGAAGTTATGCCGTTAAGAGTTCTCACCCACAATGTAACTCATATAGACGTCTAAATCACTAGGAGATATGCAAATAACAGCTCTGAATTTTTTAAAGGACCAAAGAAAAACGTAAAAGTTGGGAATGAAGCTACACCAGTAGAACACAAATATCTGATTATTCTTCGTTCATTAAAGTTGATCCATTCGACATTAGAACCTCATTTGTCGAGGTCCATTGCCTGAGCCGCTTGAGCCTTTGCCAAAGGCGTCAACTTCGTTTTCAACTTTTTCTTTCCTACTTGAAACCCAGTACCAGACTTCTTCTTCTTGCTGCTGGTACCATCAACCTAATCATTTTAACATATCAAGCTGTTAATCATATCTAAAGTAACTATCGTGTATGGAATAAAACATAATCATAGACAAAGACTCCATTTTTTTCTCAATTTTCTCTACCCACAAAAAGAACAGTCGAGAAGAATGCAAGCATACAATTTCTGACTAGAACTAAATGAAAACAGCATGCACATCCCACCAACAAAGTGGCAAGTTAAATATACAGCAGAAACGAAAATTCCCCCCAAAAAATTGTCTGAAAGTGAAAGGGAGAACGAATTACTTTCATCTTATTTTTCTTTGCCTGAAGCTTCTTTTCCTTCTTTTCCCTCTCTTCCTTTTCTCCTGTTGTTACCATCAACGAAGGCAATAATCAGGAAATTTAACTAGATAAAGCTTCGAAATACGGCATAAAACGAGAGTAAAATTGCACCCAGATGCACAATTGAAAAATGTGTCAATATACAATCTGAACGAGAAATCTCATATTTTCGTTACTTCGGAGATCAAAATCGTGTAGCCTTCTCCTTCGACCTAAATCGTTTTTCTTCGACATCTCTGTCTTCACTCTTCTCAGATGCACAGACGACTAGAAAATAATTCTAAACTGGCGGTATTTATCAGCGACAGCGAGGTTATTCTTCTACAATTTTAGGGCAGGAATTGGGGTTTTCTTCCTGTTCCCGATTTCTAAATTTACGTTTACCGGTCACAAAAACGACGTCGCTCTTAAAAGCGCTAACGATTTGGAACATAATTCCAAATTATCGCACCAATCCAACTCAACCCTTCAGCCAGCCCCAACATCCTTCGCTCTTCTCAACTCCGCCCTCCGCAGCCGGTGGTCCTTCGGTCTCGTGGCGTTACAGAAGCTCGCGTACAAATGCCTGGCGCGACCATGGATGCCGAGTTACCCGTGGAGCCACAATCCTTGAAGAAGCTTAGCTTCAAATCCATGAAGCGAGCCCTTGATCTGTTTTCGCCAGTCCACGGACAATTTCCACCGACTGACCCCGAAAGGTTTTCATAACCCTCATCTCCTGAAAGTTAACCGTGTTCGTTTGATCCGAATGATAATGAGGGCTTGTTTGTCCGACTATTTCTATTTCATTGTTAGTTTTTTTTCTTAAATGCAGCAAGAAGATTCGACTGCGTCATAAGGTTAGTGGTCAGCCATGCCTTTTTGCGTTTTTCATCACTTAGAGAAAAGTTCAGTGGAGTTATTCATCGTATGTCTGTTTCAGTGTCTCATTATCTAGGTTTACTTGGTTAATGCTGGTTGTTCGCCTCCATCTATTACATGTATTACTATCCCCTCCCACAGTTTATGGGAAATGGAAACAAGTGAAAGAAAAAAATTTAATGAGGGAAAAAGGATAAGATTTATAGCTATCTGGGTTATGGAATCATGCATATCTAATCCTTCACTATTCTTTAGTTCAATATGGAGTATGAAAAAGTGAAAAGCATTGGAAAGGAACCCCATACTCGTGTTGCAGCTGCAAAAACTCAAGCACAACTAGCTTCGGCCCCCTCTAATGTACTTGCGCTTCCAGGTATGACCTGTGGGAAATCTTTTCGAATTCTAAAATCTTTGGGTTGCTAGTATGTTGTTGTGCGGGATATTCTGTGTGGTACACTGCGTTCCTCAGATAAGCTATATGCCTCTGAATAATCTTTCCACAGGCCCTGAAGGATCAAGCAATATAGATACAGGTGTTTTGCAGACAGATTTGGTTATTTGTCCAACAGTGCAGCCTAGGGGAAGGTATGTGTCAACTGTCAAACCAATAACGATCCATTGAATCTCTAAAACTAGTTATTTGTAAATTGGTCTAGCTTCTCATTTTTTCTTCTAATTAATGGTATTTCTGTATTCTCTGTTTCAGTAACGATACTGGTGTCCCAGGCAGGAACACCTCTGTTATTCCTGCTCAATTTTCATCAGAAAGGTTTTCCTTCCACATCTTGATTTTCTTCTGGTTCTTGTTAAATGTCTGATCTTGAATGCCAATTTGCAATGGCCAAACACCATGAAAATAACCCTGAAAACACTGTGACCTGTCAAAAGATCTTATGACCACCTCGGGTCTGAGTTGCTGGACTTTTGCTCCGACCTTCACTTTCTGTCTTTCTCTTTATTGCCCTTTAGAATGGTACTGCAGCTGATTGACTCTGTGTTTTGTTGTTTCAGGAATCTTTCAACTTCTGCCATCATGGAAAGAATTCCAAGTAGATGGCCTCGTCCTGACTGGCATCGACCATGGAAGAATTATAGGGTATGAAAAATGCCAATTAGGAATTCAGAAAAATGTTAATATGTGGTGGGAAGTCATTCCTCCTTAAGACATGCTGATTCCATGTGCTAATGCCTCGGCCTGTTTGGATCTCTGCAACTATTTTCTTTGTAACTTCATTTGGTCTCTTATCTGGTCCAAAGTTTCTTCATATGAGTTATGAGCTCCGTGTATCATCATTTCTAAGGTTACTTCTATATATCAGCCGCTACTTTGGGGTATTTCTAATCTTTGATTGATGGGCAAGCACTGCTACTTGCATTTATACGAATCGTCACCCTTTTGTGGGCAGCCTCCACGGCTAGACTTTTTTGTTTGGCCTTATGCTCACAGTTTCTATCTTTTCTGTTTTTATCTATAACTTCTGAATCCACAGGTTATTAGTGGCCATTTGGGATGGGTGCGATCTGTTGCTTTTGACCCAAGTAATGATTGGTTTTGCACTGGATCAGCTGATCGAACAATCAAGGTTAGGATTAAAATATATATTCATATTTTATATATATTTGTAATCATTATATCAATCAAACGAGAAGTAAAAATATAGCAGGAGATCAACCAAAGCAGGGTACTGAGATTTCCCCGTGCATTTTTCCCAAAAATTTTATATTTTTATTTGTGCTGTTGCGAGACAATTTTCCCGACCTTTTCTTTGTGTGATGGGAGTCATTCAGTAGGATTCTATCTGTTGCAACTTTTGATTCCTTTTCTCTCTTTTCTGGTGCCAAGATATGGGACGTGGCATCTGGGCGGCTGAAACTAACACTTACTGGTCATATTGACCAAGTACGAGGTAGCGCATTTTATCTGTGGCCTGATCATCTGATATCAAAGAGATAATTATTAAGAAACATTTGTTGCAGGACTGGCTGTTAGCGATAAGCACACATACATGTTTTCGGCTGGTGATGATAAATTAGTCAAATGTTGGGATCTAGAGCAGAATAAGGTTGTGACAAATCTACCACTTTACAAGGGGGCCTATTTACGATTCGGCATGTAGTAATTTGCTGATTCTGTTTCAGGCTATTCGGTCTTATCATGGCCATCTCAGTGGTGTCTACTGCCTAGCACTTCATCCTACTATTGATTTTTTGTTCACAGGTGGTCGAGATTCTGTGTGTCGGGTATGGCATTCTTTAGATACAGTTTCCCCTCAAATGGGTTTTTATAGCTCGTGATTAAAATTGCGATGATTTTCTAGGTATGGGATATTAGGACCAAAATGCAAATTTTCGCACTTAGTGGCCATGAAAACACAGTTTGCTCAGTCTTCACGCGACCTATGGTAATTGCTTATTTTTGGATTGTAATTGTATAATCGATATCTGCTTTTTATGTCAGCTTCGCAATATTTGCCATAAAGTAGTGAATTGTTTTCCTGCTTGGTCGTTTGCTATTCGATTATATACCGATTCCCTGGCCATTTGTTTCATTTGAGTAACTTGAACATGACTTTAAACTTTTAAGTTAATGATAAAACATTAATGATATTACATGTATCTGACATCAAAGCTTTCCCTTAGGAGTCGCTTTGCATTAAGCACTCGCGATTTTATGTTTAATAGCTGGGGGATACTCTGTATGTAGGAATGTAAACAAACAAGTATGTTTGCTTTATTGAAATGAACTTTATAGGAAATCTACCCATTTTCAAATTGTTATTTTATGCTTGTATCTCAAGGTACGTACCTTTAGTTAACTTAGATGCAACTTTATTTTGCAGGATCCACAAGTCATAACCGGTTCACACGATAACACTATAAAGTTTTGGGA
This sequence comes from Pinguicula primuliflora, assembly GCA_025802335.1. NCBI lineage: Eukaryota > Viridiplantae > Streptophyta > Magnoliopsida > Lamiales > Lentibulariaceae > Pinguicula > Pinguicula primuliflora. Next base: position 421,890 of record JAOYMZ010000025.1, on the reverse strand, counting down.
CGTTAGAATGGGTAAATTCTTTTGTATGATCAAGTCTGTTGTTTAGTATCTCTCTTTATGTAATGATTTTTGAAGTTGAAGTGCATGTACCTGCCCTGCCAGTGCCAGGTAAAACAATGACAACTCTCACCCACCATAAAAAGTCAGTTCGGGCTATGGCTCCACATCCGAATGAGTAAATATTCCCTTACAAGTTGATATTTTGTTTGCAGACTTATTTTCCATGTTTTATTAGTTTCTCGTTGGTGTCATTTTCCAAAATTTGGTTGAATCTTGTCATGTCATTTTGCAGGGACAACTTTGTGTCAGCATCAGCAGATAACATCAAAAAGTTCAAACTTCCAAGGGGAGAATTCATGCACAACATGCTGTGAGTTTTATTGAGTAGATAAATACCAAAAAAATTTCAGTCCAGAATGTTACATTCAGATTAAAATTGCTTAGGTCCAGACTTACATCCAGAAATTATGGATCATCCGATTTTAATCTTACGGACAGAAACACAAGTCTGGACTTGAGCAATTTTAATCTGAATGTAACATCCTAGACCGGAAATTTTTTCTACTACGTCCACCATTTGATTTGTTGAATTAAAATACTGACACACATGCTTATGTTTACAGTTCTCAACAGAAAACAATTATCAATGCTGCAGCTGTCAACAAAGATGGTGTATTGGTCACAGCAGGTGAGTTTAGTATCCCAACTGTTCTCTGAGATTTGATCTTTGGGGTTAAGGTACCAATGAGCAGCTTCCGAACGTTTGGAATTTTTCCTCCTTTGTATGGCTTTCATTTGTCTAAAGGCGATAACGGAAGTTTGTGGTTCTGGGACTGGAAGAGTGGCCACAATTTTCAGCAAGCTCAAACCATTGTCCAACCTGGTATTTTTTTTTTTTTTTTTTTTGGGTGGTACCAAGATTCAACTCTTAACCTCACATAACCACCACACTCACACACACTCACACTCACACACACTCACACACACACTCATACCATTAGGCTAAGCGAACTCCTTTGGTCGGTCCTTATATGCAACAGCATATTGACAGTGGCTTTATTTTTTGACCAGGTTCGCTTGAGAGTGAATCAGCCATCTATGCCACCACGTTTGATGTAACTGGTTCGAGGCTTATTACTTGTGAAGCAGACAAGACGATCAAGATGTGGGAAGAAGATTTGACGGCAACAGAAGAAACACATCCTCTTCATTTCAAGCCACCCAGAGATATGCGCAGGTTCTAATCTAAAGGAGTATCCAGCAAGAATAGTTCTTTCATCAGTGAAAGCTCTGTAGAAACAAGCTACGATTGAATGGGGAATTGTAGTAATACAGATACTTAAATGTGACCATGAATTTTGCGGTGCTAGTCAGCAAGATTAAGAACGTCATGCGGATATATTGAAATCAAACGAAGTAATGAAGATACGTGAATCCCAAAGCAGCTTTGTGACATTGAAGGTGAAATTGACCAAAACGTACTTACCAAAAAAAAATTGACTAAAACGTCCTTACCAAAAAAAAAATTGACTAAAACGTTAAACTGGCGGATTTTGGTTTGGGGCCGGATGCATGTTAGCGAATAAACACGGATTCACATAGATTTAAGCTGGAGCTGGAACCTAGAACCCCAAAAATACTAGATGGTGGGTGTGGGGGAAGCCAAAAAATCGAACAAATAAATTATAAAAAGATAAAATAAACAAGGGCCCAACCGGGTTCGAACCGGTGACCTACTGATCTGCAGTCAGTTGCTCTACCACTGAGCTATGGACCCTTACGTTACTTTTTTGAGCTTGTTTATATATTTACTAATTCTCCATCGGCGCTTCATTTTCCTGGTGGCACGTTATTCAAGAAGGATGCTGGCAATGGTAACCAACATAGTAGAGTCCCTTTCCATTCACAAAATCATCACTTGTTTTCGTTGTCATTCAATCATCTTATTCAACATTTCTTTTGGAATTGGGTTATTGTTGTGGCATGCTCATCAAAATCCCTTCATATAGGATCTCTCCACCCCATTGTATGTAGTCTAAGCCTAAGGTGTGTTTTTGATGTTACGGTTGGGCCAACTTAACATGTATGTGTCATAAAGAGGCATTGATGCAGATAAGGGCTGTTGTCTTCGGCCAACCCCAAACAAGTTGATTTGAATAGAGTCAGAGTATCGTGTACTTGTGGGGCTGTATGATTTTGTATGGCTGCTTTATGTACTGATAGTAACTGGTAGAACAATATACAACACCTTTTGTACAAGGATAATACTAAAAATATATAATATTTTCATTGTATGTTTAGCATTCTTGTTTGTACAATGCAATGTACACTATACGATGTGTGGTTTTGAAAAGTGTTCGAGAATGGGCTAGGCTCGACCGCCCAGCACCTCAGCGGCCTAGACGCCTGCCTGCCTAAGCGGGCTTATAAGCACACTAAGCAGGAATTCGGATAAGGCGGATGACGGTATCCTAACGCCTAGACAATGTACACTATACAATGTTGTGATTTAACATTGGTGCACAACTCCTAAACGCTAGGATATTTAACATTGTTGTGATACAAGTCAGTTCGAGTGCCTTCTCGAACAGAGGTTTTGAATCAAATCTTTTAATGTTATAAAAAATCAGCTTTGTGATTCAATATATGGTGTATAAATACAATGTTGTGATTTAATTCAATATGATGGTTATTGCAATGTACACTATACAATGTTGTGATTTAATTCCATATGATGGTTATAGCTACATAATGATGTTTTTATTTGACTTACTGATTAATAAAAAAAAATGAAAGTTAATTGTTCATTTACATGGTCATGCTCAATCAAGAATAAGAGTATAGTTACCCGTTTCCTACCTACTTTGTAATATTGATAGTTAAATAGAGGAATACTTTCACTCCTCTCCATTTTCAAAATCTTACTCCAAACTAATATATGAGGCTGCACCGAATTTGAAAGTTCCTCTAGATTAGCCATGACCAAACGCAATGAATCTAGTTGGAACTCGTCAACTCGATACCAATTGTTCACGAGTTCACCTCATCGTCACAAACCAAGTTAAATCCATCATTTGTTAAGATAATCTCATCAACAAGTCAACCCAATCTCGAAACATTGACATTTGATTGAAACCATTTCCATAGATTCAAAGACTACAGAACAAAAAAAGGTTTTTCTAGTTGGCATTTGCAGCCCGGAAATCTTGTTTCGTTCTCCCATAATAAACAGCTTCAGGTCCCCGGAAGGTGACGAAATTCCATCCAAAAGCAGAACCTCCAACAACACTTCCACCCTGAAACTGATTCTCTGAAGCTATCAACACATCTTCATGGAGGCCATCAACGGCTGGTTTCATCACATCTTCTTGATGTTCCACAGATATCTGTCCATTGATAACACCACTGTTACTACACTTCTCCAGCTTGACGCAATGCTCAGCCACTTCTCTGTAAAGTTCCATCAAAAGCTTCATCCCTGTATTATAGCATTTGTTCCAAGATTTAACGTTTCGTTCATTAACAGTGAGTGTAAGTACTGTGTCATATCAAAGGAAAATTCATCCCTGAAATCAATTTTCGCCACATATCATTCATCTCAAGGAAAGGAGGTTAAGAGTCGGTACACATGAAGGTTATAAATTCGAAACACCACTTTCCAGATTAACTGGGTGAAATAAACTAGAAAAAAAAAACTTACCTTGACGGATATCCTCAGCTGCCTTGCAATTTCTAAAATCAGGGGTCTTGAGGACCTACGACATAAAGAAACAAACACATCAGGCACCATTCATTCATACATCTCAATGAGCAGAATTTTGGAATATAACATTAACAAATCACAATGCAACAATACTTTTAGAAACACCACTAAAGTCTAAACCCTGGTATCAGAATATATAATCAAAGGAATGTAAAAGAGGTAAACACCCTAAAGGCTAAACCCTGGTATCAGAATATATAATCAAAGGAATGTTCACATTTCTGATATCACCGTACCTTACCAACACAGCTTCTAATATCAAATTTCTAATTGATCATATCTGAATACAAAATTTTCAGACGGCACCGTATAGAATCCCACCAGGTATATTACACAAATAAGTAAAGTCAAACAAGAATCCCTCCAAAAGTTCAAAAAAAAAAAGCAAGGCTCGCACCTCAATAAAATGTGGCCGAAGATCTCTCAGAACAGCACGAATCTTGTAGATTGAAGAATTCTGAAGCGAAGCATCTTCTAGAGGCCTCTTTCTGCTACGTGCAACAGCAGTTGGCTCGTCCATTCGTGCTCACCTTCTTTTCCCAGTTCACGGCCTTTACTTCCGCAGGAAGAGCAAATTTTCAGCAAATAATGTGAAACTCTACCTTTCGTTGTAATGGGCCCTTCAACCCAGACGTAGTTGAATCATGGGCCCAATAACTTTATAAGCCCAAATATTGAGCCTTACTTATAAATTAAACAAGTGTGCTTACCGAGATAGGTGGGTCTTATGTTCTGCCAGCCAATCAGCGGCCTTACTTATAGATTTCCTGCAATGTTTGAGCCAAGCGTCTGGGTGGTGTAGTCGGTTATCACGCTAGTCTCACACACTAGAGGTCCCCGGTTCGAACCCGGGCTCAGACATTTTTTTCCAAATCTTCTTTCTCGCACATGTTATGCTTAAAAGCCACCGTCATTTCCAGAATATTCTGTTCAGTACACGATTTTTTCCTCTGCCTCTCGAAATGCTATGTTCAAAATCTGTTTTCAAATTCCTCAGATTAATTGGACAACTGATCTTTTTCAAAAAAATTTGTTTTAAAATGTAACATATTTTTAATTTATTTTTATTATTTTTTTACTTAAAATGCATTAAAAGAAAAATGATGAAAAGAAATAAAATACTAAATCGGTCTTAATATCTTCTAATCAAGTCAATCGCCGAAAGACTTTTCACTAACCCATTTTCGTCGAAATGAAAACCTCTCCGAAAATTAAAATACCCGTAACCCTTCAATTGAAAACCTCGACTGGAATCCTTCAACATATCGTTCGAGAATTTCTCAAACACGCGCGTGGACTTGGATCGAACAATTACCAATAACGTACAAGAAATCCTTCCCAGGCCCTACCTAAGGGCGGGATTTACTAGGGATGTTTGGTTTGGTTTATACAAGAAATCCTTCTGACGCACACGCGACAGACCCAACTCGCTTCACCGTTGCAGATGAGAAGAATGATGAATGATCCCTCAGAGTTTCAAGCACCAAGAATGATGGTCGAACCAGAAACGACGCAGGCTCGAAATTTGAATGGGGGTGATTACTCAAGTAGACACATTGCAGGATGTTTCCCATCACCAAATCTTCTAGTACGTTGTAGGTTGTTCGTTGCGATTTGCGTTATGATAAACTATTTACCCGACTCTGACACGTTGAGAATGACTCCCTTATCTTGAATTTGAAGTTTTGTTTGATTGTGAATATCGACTGATGCACCTCAACTGGTAGACTTTCTCACATACCTACTAGCGAATGTATACGATAAAGCACACACGGAGTTTCTTATTAAGGTGACGGTGCGCCAGTCATTGCGAATTAGGAGCAGCTGAGTAAATGAGAACTTGACCAAATCCGAATTACCCATTTGAGTCATCTCCTTGATTTAGACAACGCTTGGACGTCCAAAAGGAAAACATCCTCCGAACAGCTTGCCCATTTCTTATTACTCAGGCGAATCAAAACCCATAAGCGATTAGAGTTGTGGTTTCTCAAGGAAAGCCAATCTGGTTTGGTATAAAGGGGTTTGTCATGGTAACTGGATTGAACTGCTGGAAGGTGCAATGATGGATCCTTCGATGAGTGATAATTGTATACGAGACAAGTGCTTTTCAGGAAGTGTTAAGAACGTCGCCTTTCAAAAATTTAAAAACTTGTAGGAAACGATGACGAATAAGGTAAAGGAGAAGAACAAAAAGAGGATAACAGTAATAAGAAGAAGAAAAATGTGACAGCCGAAATGTCTACTGAGGATACCGAGGAGTAACTCTCTAAGGATACGATTAAGATCTCCCTGTTATACCTACTATAGGATGTGATCCTAGCAGGTGATTATAAGAAAAACGTCGATGGCCTTGCTCTGAGCATTGTCAATGATTTGACAACGTTCAATGTCTATCCATGGGATAGTACGTCTTACGTGGAGATAACTATTAGCTTGGTACAAAAAACTCTCCATACAAAGTACCAAGAACGAATCGTCAAAGAGAAGGATGAAAAAAACTCCAAGCAGTCGATAAAGAGACCTACACCCTGATAAGTTTTCAGTTTACTTTACATGTAAGTGACTTTTCATTAATGTATGTTCTCATATGTATGTTTTATTGATGTGAATATTTACCTAAGATATATGTACGCTCCCTTTAAACAGATTTGGGCGTTTGAGGCAATTTCCAAGCTTAGGAGGTTGTGTGGTCAGCGTGTTGATGGAAGCACGATTAGGTTTCCTAGATGCCTTAACTGGAAGTGCTGTTATGCGATGGCCAGTCAGGAACAAACTATTGATATTTTCTGCAGGAAGAAAGGGTAAGGAATTTAATTGATGTTTTCCGACAGTCCATTTGGGATTTTCGACTAATGCAGATCGGTACATCACGTATGTCGGGATGCAAGGCATGCATCCGGTCTGCGTATATACGTTGCCTTGCACGATGCTCGTATACAGAATCCGACAACCAATTCAGGATTCTCGACTATACTCTATACGAGTACATCCCATATGCCGGGATGCACCCGTATTGCGTATGCGGGGCCATGCACGATACTTGCGTACGTGATTGGACAAGTTATTCGGGACTCTCGACTATATGTGGCTGTGCACGATGCACAGTTTAATACTTGTTTTCAATTTTCTTCCACAGGGTATTTTTTATTCTATCATGATACCTTTGAGGAAAGAGAGTGAACTGCAATATATAAAGGATATTGACTACGTGTCAGACGTTGAAAATAATCGGATAACTGCATTGCTGGAATTATTCGGTGATGGATAGTATATTACTGATGACTCTGATGGAGAGTACGATGATACTCCCCCTCGGATATATGTAGATGACCGATCTAATAGGCCTTGTCATAATGACTTGCCAGTACCCCCAAATCCTCCTACTCATCAATATCAACAGTCTGGTAAGACTTTTACCGGGAATGCATCGTCCGATTACCGGAATGAGCACAATCAGAAGTTGTATAAGATCAAGAATAATTAGAAAATTTTGCATATGATGTGCTTGAAGAACACGACAATATTTTTGCTCGTTTTGATCAAATTAAATCAAGGGTGGAGAAAATGAGCGACATGCTGCGTTTTACGAATTGTGAGTTGAGAACTGTCGTGGTGGCTTTACACAAGCAGGTAAATGTTCAGCAGGACGTCGGTGAAGAATTCCGAACCGAGAGTGAAGCATCCAACAATGAACAGGGTGTAATCGAAAGTGAAACCAGAAGTATGACACCTAATAAGACGCATTCATCATTGGTATGCATTATTAACGTTTTGTTTGAGCGGAGTGTACCTAAAAATGGCGCCAGGGATACGACACTTAAGACACTTCCATCATTGGCATGCAGTGTTGACGTTTGGGTACAAATAACTGTTACGGTGATGAAATTTTCACTGAAGATATTGCTTCTAAAAAAGGAAAACGAGAAAAAGTAGTTGCAAGAGAAAATGGGGGCCTAGGCCAAAGGAGCACGAAGATTTAATTATTAGATGAGTTTCTAAAAGGAATAAGGAATACAATCTCAGCTCGACGTTCGCACAAAAGATGAAAAGCACACTGAATAATCTCTGTGTGTGGATGAATATGGAGGACGGACACAGAAAGTCGGACGATATTCGGGGTGACCATGTTTGCGTTTCAAGGGAAGACTTCTGAGCTCTTTTGAGGATTCATGTGTAGCTGGAGGTAATAGTAAAGTTTAGTAAATGCATTTGGTTCAAATTGAGTATTTCTCTAACCAATTTTTTCCTTTCCATTCTATATCTTAGATTACTGATGAAATCCTCCTCTATCTGATGAGGAAGAGATCAGAAATATGCTAGCGTGTTTCTACAAAATAAGGCAATTGCAATGTTAAAATTTTGCGTTACTGTCACCAGCAGAGGCAAAAAACAACAACTTAGTAATGTTAAGAAGTCACTCATGGACCATGTGATGGCGTGCCTACCCGGCCGGAGGCCATCATGGTTGGACAACAATGTAGTTTACGTGCCTTGAAACATCGAAATTAGGTATTGGGTGATTGCCGTAATGGACTCGCGGAAGGGAAAAATAAAAGTTATTGACAACTAGCCAGATGTGTATAATGATAAGAATTTGGGAAAATTTATAAGACCATTGTGCACTGTCATGACGAACGTGATGCAGAATTGGCAAGCAAATTTCAAGAGAAGGTGGGGTAAAAATTTTCCTTTCAACATGAAACAATGGACGTGGAAATGCCTAAGAGGTGTATCTTTCGAGATCAAGTAAGGTTTGCACTCCATGTAAGTACATAATCATATAAATAATAGTGTTTCTATCGCTAGGCGATAACTAATGGCTTGTATGTTCTGATTTTGTATGAACGGCAGAAATACCGCTATCTACATATGCAAGAACATAGAACTGCACATGATGGGGAACAACAGCAATTTAGGGAAATACATGAATTCCGATACAGTGAAATATTATAGGGAACTCTATGCCATGAAAAAATACAAATTTTCGGTTTTCCGATCACCGTGTTTCCGTACGGTCGTAGATGATTTTGGCGGGAATAAGTGTGATTAAGTTAGCTGGTTGTTTAGCAGTAACTATTTAATGCGTAAACTAAAATATATTCTATTTTTAATTTATTTTTAAAGATGGAAATTATATTTACAATTCTGTATTTTTTAAAAATAAATTTCTCAGAACGCGAATGCCCCGTTCTAAGAATTTGTAGGCAGTGCTTGCGATATCTTTTCCATAACTCCTTTTACTTTTCCACAGCACAAGCTGTTTTTGGAGTGTTTGATTATTAAGCTTTGGCTTTGGTTTATCTATAAAAAAGTCAGAAAAAGCCTAAAGTTAAAAGTTAGGTGAGAGTAGCTTTTGAAAGGTTTTTCGCGGTGATAATTTTGAAATTAATTCGAAGTTCAAATATGATATAATTATCCTTACCCATAAAGTGATAATCCAAAATTCGAGTTTATTTTTGTCTTCTCATTTTTACAGGTTAAAATGAGTTGCTTTCAAAACATATTTGCAAACACTACACTTTTAACTTTTTCAATGACAAAATATTTTTTCCAAACACATACAAACTTCCCTACAAAGTTTCTTTTTTTAACTTCCAAACTACTTACACAAAAGCATAAGTTCGGCCAAATCGGTTCCTTAAACGTGCAAGTGAAAATTAGATTAAAATTCACTTTACCCCCTTTATGGTTTGGGATAAAGTCAGTTTAATCCCTTATGATTTCGAAACTGATAATATACCTCTTGTGGTTTAAAAAAGAATAAATTACTCCCGCGTGCATCACACTCGCGGGTAACGAGAGTGGGCGAGAAAAAAATGACTGTAAAAGCCATTTTTACTCCTTAAATAGCTTATTAAATTTTTATTAAATAAATAGCATTTAAAAATAATAAAAATGAATTTAAGGTTAAATTTATTTAAAAATCTGAAAATTAACTAATAAACATAATTAATAAAATCATTAATTTTAAAAAATAACAAAATAATGTTTTATAAAATTGAATAAAATTAAAAATTAAAAAATAATTATGTGCAAAAATACAAAATATCTATACAATACAAACACATAATATTGGTATGATATTTTATATAAAAGTTTAATTAAACTACTTTAAAAATATAAATAAATTAAAAAACACAATCCAAACACAATATACTAGATAGCTTTGTTAAAAATATTTTGGAATATAATATTTTAAATATTTTATAAGCATTTAATTTTGAATATTTTTAGATATAATTGTTTTGAAATTCTGTAAAAAATATACGTATATTTTTCATTTGTGTTAAATTTTTACGTTTTTAATAAATTTATTTTTACAGCTTGTAATTGATGTTTGTTTATTTATAATGTATTTTTAAAGTTTTTATATTTATATTTGAATATTTTTTTAAATATTTTATGTTTTAATTTTTTTGTATTATTTTTTAGACTTTATATTTTAGTAATATATATTAATTTAAAAATATTAATGAATCATTTTAAGGGTAATTTGCTATTTTGTTAAAACACATGTAGGTAAGTTGTCATTTTCCAAATCATAAGGGAGCAAAATAACTTTATCTCAAACCACAATAGGGTAAAGTGCATTTTACTCTTTTTTTAAATAAGGATATTTCAGTCTTTTCATTGTTAATTTTAATTAAAATAAAAATAAGGGGGCGCGTTGACACTTTTGTAAAGCACAAGAGAGTAAATTGTCATTTTTTAAACTACGAGAGGGTAAAGTGACTTTACGCCAAATCACATGAATGTAAATTGCATTTTACTAAAAAAAAAGTGTAATTGTCATTCTACTAGATCAACCTTTTTTTTTTTGCGTATTTGCAAGGTATCCTACCGGCCGGCAGCCAGTAGACTAATCCTCCGTCCCGGGTGAGAGCGCACTAAGTGGTAAAGGACAAGCCCTTTTAAACTATGATCTTGATTCATATAACCATATCATCCATAGTTGTCAAACTCTCCAAAAGGGGAAGGACACAGATGATCTGCATCACCTTGAGCCACAGATGGGGAAGAAGATTGTCTCGACATACTTGCCACAAGGGAGGCGTAGGCAATTTTCCCATCCAGGAGGAGACACAGACACAGACACATCCTCCTCATCATGATATATATAACCATAATCAACAATAAACTTATCTTTATGCTTAATCCAGGATCCTCCTGCCAGTTCCCAAATACAAGCTTCTACAGTTTCATCTGCCATTGATTCCATAATTATGAGCAGACGACCACTTTCCACACAAATGAACAACTTGTTTGTGGTGATTATACCTTCAATCGTTGGGAGGGATATGAATGTATCATGCCTGCTATCAAAACGTACAAGATGCAGTTCATGAACCTCTTCTCCTAGTGAGAACAGACAAAACATTTCTTGGAAACAGATTCCATTGTACTCGCTGTACGTGAATGTTTGTATCGGGCTCCAGCTACCATTCTTACATGAATAAGTGAAGCAAATACCACCAGAAACAACGATAATCTTGAAATCATCCTGATCAAAACATAACCCACAAATTCTTTGATCTAAACTGACATCATAAGGGCAGGCAATCTCCTTATACATTCCAGTTGCAGGATTCAGTAAGATGTAACTTTTCATGAGAGAAGCTGCGTTTCCCACGAGAAGTACGATGCCGTTACATGAACAACAGGGCTTGAAATCGACCCCGGAGAAGGAGGCCTCATAAACGGCTCCCGTTATAACTTTTGGATCGTCCGTCGAACAGAATTCGATAGGTTTATCAGATTCCCTGATGCACATAAGGAATGTTTGCCTGCATGGATTCCGAAATTCTTCTCGGTGCATCTTGCTGAAGAATGGTGACCATATTATTGATTTCCATGATTTTGCAACGGCTTGAAATCTCAATAGAGACTTGATTGGCAGTCTTGCGAGGATGGCTTCTTCCATCTCGGGTGGAAGATGATGAGACTCGGACATGGACTCAACGGACTTAACTGGCTGTCTTGAAACTTCAAGGGCGCCTTCTTCGATATCACGTCCAGGGAGATGATCAGACACCGACAACTCTACATCTGCGGGATTCAGATTTTCTCGTTCAATCTCCATACTCACGGCGGCGGAGTAAGAAGCGGAGTCGTGAAGGAAACTTGAGAGGTTTGGGGTAAAGAAGAGTCTTGAGTGCGCGAAAGTTATTCAATAAGATAGGATGATAATCCTTTGGTATGATCTCTTAATTTTTTTTTACGGAAATAGGTTGAATGACTTGGGAGGTGCTTAGGTTTGTGGTATAGTCTCATCCTCTGGGCACTCTTCTAACCGGCTTCACATCCGCTTAAGTACCTGCTCAGCCGCGTCTAACTGGGTGCCTAGTTCGTCTAAGCATTAAGTGTTAGAACTTTTTTTTTTTAATAATGAAGTGCTTTCATTCCAAAAATTCAAAGTTTTTGTACAATGCTATACTTGCACTAAAAAGAAGAAAAATACACCTATGATTGTAATTAAAAAAATGCGACCGGTGCGAGACTTCATTTAAATATTTCTAATGGTTCTCGGATCCAGTCAGATATAGTGCTTCTGCCAGGCGCGCGATTATGCGCTGTAATCCAGTACCAGGATGAAGTTTTAACAATTTCTACCACATCCTGGATTCCTTCATCGTCAAAGCGGACACCATTCCTCTCCTTCCACAAATACCACACGACCGCTATGACCTATCCTTCTCCATGTTAGGTGTTAGAATATAAAGATAAGAGGTTAAGGAAATAAATTATCGATATTATGATCCTATATCTAATCGGGTCATTACAACGGTACATTGTGATTTTTTGGAGTCTGATTATTTTTATAAGGAGACTAATTCATCTCGTGTCCAGGGAGAGAGGGGTACGACCCACTCAATTGGATTAGTCCATGTCGTGATATGTCATAGGTCTCTACTCCAGCAATGCCACCCCTTGATATAGTACAGTTTGAAGTCAAGCCTCATTCGAATGATACCTCTCTGGATGATCCTACTGTTAGTCCTTCTGATGTTGAGATTATTCGTTTTCCTGATGTTGTTGATGTTATTGTTGAAGAACAGGTGAGTTCGACTCGTGTTCTTCCTCCTCGAAGCACTAGAGGTGTGGCTGCTAAGAAGCATTGCGCTGATCATGTTCCTGATTTAAAGAGATATCCTATGACTAATCTGTTCAGGGGAGGATGACCAAGTGTGCTAGAACATTCATGACCGCTTTGTATAATGAGAATACTTTGAGGAGGCATTACAGGATAGTGTATGGAAGGAAGCTACGGGGATTGAAACGAGTGCTCTGAAGAAAAAACAAAACATGGGAGAAGTGTAGACTGCCTATAAGAAAGAAACTTGTTGGGTGTCAAAAGGGTATTTACAATCAAAAGGAAAGTTGATGGTTCTGTCGAGCGGTACAAAGTGACTTGTGGAAATGTTACACCCAAACATATGGTGTAGACTACTCAGAGACATTTTCTACAATGGCCAAGATTGACACTATTTGTGTTCATTTTCTCTTGCAATAAACATGGACTTACCTTTACATCAGTTTGATATACAAAATGTATTTCTACATGGAGATCTTGAGAAAGAAGTCTATATGGAGTCACCGCCTAATTTTTCCCAAGAATTTCAAGTGAAAGAGGGTTGCAGACTTAAGAAGGCGTTGTATGGCCTGATGCAATCTCTCATGACGTGGTTTGGACGTTTTACACTTGCAATGAAAATATATGGTTATATACTGAATAATTCATACCATACTTTATTTCTGAAAAGGAGACAACAAGGTATTACTTGTCTGATTATATATGCTGATAACATGGTGATTACAAGAGATGATCAAGAGGAGATTGATGAGCTGAGGAGATGTTTATTCAAGGAGTTTGACATGAAGAATCTTGAAAAGTTGAAGTATTTTCTAGTGATTGAGGTTATGAGATCTCGATATAACATCTATATATTCCAAAAGAAATATATTCTAGATTTGTTAACTGAGACTGGAATGTAGCAATGCAAACCGGTGAACACTCAAATGGTGACAAACCCCAATCTTAAGATCATGAAATGTGCCGAACTCTGTGATAGATAGAGGTACCAATATCTGGTAGGAAAGTTAATTTACCTATCTCATACCAAACCACACATAGCATATGCAGTTGTTAGTCAGTTTATGCACAAACCTCAGAAAGATCACGTGGACGCAACTCTAAGGATTTCCCAACTTATAGAAACATCTGTATAATGCTTATACATATGTTGATTGTGCAAGAAGTAAACTTAGATAGCACTCCAAAAAGGTTATGGTGGATTTCCCAACTTAGAGAAACCAAGGAAATCAATATTAAGATAACAAGCAGAAACCAAATAGAGCGAACAAAAGAATATCTCGTCTTTACAAGTAGTGTAGCAAAATAGATGCGGTGCTGCTATATAGTTTGTACGTATATAATTTATAAATTGTAGAGAACACAATAAAAAGGCATTTCTAAACAAGAAACGAATGAACTCACGACCTATAAAAGGTCTTCCACGGAGGAAAACAATGTACACAAGCTCGTTTTGGGTTCCATTCCTCGACTTGTTATGTGCCCGAAGTTCTGTTTATCCTTTGAGCGCCCAATCTAGGGGCGGCAGGTTTCGTTGTCCGGCCTCTTCCGGCTGACAATTGTTTATGTCCCGCTGCAGGCATAGGTGCTGCAATAGATGCCCAAAGGTCATCATCCGCAGATACACTAGATTTCATGTTCAAAGACTTGGATGGAGATGGCCCAACATCTGATGAGTTGAAAGGTTTTGCAGCTCTAGCAGGTTCTGCTACATCCCCCCACAAGTCGTCCTCTTCATCTCTACTTGGCTTTACTGTGCTTTTCTGTCTCGAGTTTGCAACTGAGACAAATAATACACTTAGACATCAGATGGGATTACATAATGCTTGGGTCGAAAAAAACGGCACGATCAGGTTACTTTATGTGTAGCCTTTGAATGCCACAATAGTATTATAACCAGGCATTTGAATACCTTGTGTTACAACGGACACGGGCCTTCTTTGAGCTGCATGAATATTTGCAAGAGCTGCAGATGGTTTTGGCTCCTCAAGTGGCTCAATGTCATCCCAGCCATTTTTATCGTCGTCATGAACTCCATTAACGCCATCTTCAAGCTCCCCCCATCCATCAGTTGACGTTGGGGAAGCAGGTGGAGGGTTATCAGCGAAGCTAGTTAAATCCGGTGTGGAACTTACACGAACTGGAGCTAATTTTGAATCACCAGTGCCTGAAAAAATCAAATGCCAACAATATTTGTTCAAGAGCAAATACTATATATTGCGAATGTGTGCCACTTGTGATACAAACGGTAACAATATGCACCAGAGCTGTTATTGGCGCTTGGAGCAGTTGACGACGGGGCATTCTGCTCAGAATGTTTGGCCTTCATAGTCAAGGAGCTCATTGCCCATCTACATTATAGGATTGAAGGGAAAATAGAATTCATTAAATTACAAATGGCACAAATTTTATTCGCATAAACCAATCTAATGTAGGATTTACTAAAGAGAACCCAAATTCTAATTTAAAAAGCTGTCAATGGTCGAAAGGATGGAATGGATATCGAAAGGTGATACGATAACAGTAATTGAAGAATAGTAAAATAGGGATGATTAAGCAGAAGCCATACATCAGAATTAATGCTGATGGAAGGTTAAATGAAAGTTGAAGCATTTATGATTTTAAAAAAAAAATCATAGTTTTCGCAAAGCCATGCTATACCATTCTTGACCACAGAGGTCAACACAAGGCAGACTAGAGTACCATTTTATTTTATTATTACCCGTGAATCATACAATCCTGCAAAATTGTGATGTAGCAGACCTCTTGGCATCGGTTACCATAGTTATCAAAATCCTACAATTCACGATTCGAATCCTACGATTCGATTCAATTCTATGGCTAAACGATTCAAATCTTAGATATAAATCCTTTATGCCCATGGTACGATTTAGGATTTAAATCTTGAGATTCATGATTCAAATATCAATACTAAATTTTAATAATTATCTATTCATAATATTAAAATATTTTTATTACAAAATATTTATTTTAGTATATTTTAAATTATGACTGAATCTTTACGATTCACGATTCGATTCGATTTACGATTCAAAAATTAATCATTACGATTCACGATTCGAATCCCAATTTGACGTTACTAGTATTGGTAAAAGAAGAATGTAAGACTGGAAGCGACATATTCACAGAATAGTTCAGGAGACGGAGTTTTTGCTAACATTACCAAGTCCACGACAAGGTAATATATACACATTTTGGCACTACCTATATGTAGTTATCCAATTTATCTAGCAATTGCGAGAAAATATGCCAATAAGTTGAAAGATCATTGCTGCTTAATTAGAAAGCAGTAGGTGGTAGTAAGATAAGATTATTCCACTTTTAGCACAAGCATGACTTAGAAGGAAGCGTACCCAAGTAAACCGGCATTTCCAGGTATAGATGACATTCCTGTCCCTTCAACACCTGTGGCATCCCCAGTGGATGCCTATCAAGAACCAAAAAGACCAACATTTCTCAAAATTGGATGAACTGAAGAATTTGCAGATAGATGCATGCAATGTTCTAAGTGGCTGCCGCAAAGCCACCGAGAATGCGGCATAGCCAAGCCCCTAACCGTGGCGCTGCCCGAGCGCCGAGCGATTAGTTGTCCCCTCGGCTCCTTGGTGCCACCATTTAGAACAATGAATGCATGACACTATATTCAACACAACAAAATCGTGCTTAGCAATGAAGATAAAAAGTCAAACAGCTCATCTACTCGACATATTCAAACAGAACCTACATGAAAGTAACCAACAACAGATAATGCAAAGAGCGGTAACAAAGTGTTACAAGAGTGATACTATGAGGCATCTCTTTGTAGAAAATGGAACCCCAAGAAGCTGTATTGTAGAGGTGGCATTTACAAGAGGACCTAAATCTTTTAGTCGTTAATTGGTAAGGATAGACGTCTAGAAGATGAACCTGATGGACGATATACACAAGAACTACGCAAAAAGCAACGAGTCTTTTGTATACTAAAAATCTCTTCCTGAGTTATCTTCTGAGGTCGGAATCATCACATAGACACAAATGCAGCCATTACTCAACTACAAAGTGTTCTAAAAAGCGTGGCCCCGAGTAGGTAGGAGCAAGGCTCCTAGTGTGCGCTTTTAGAACACAGCAACTAAAAAGCATACACAAGAGCCCACAATGATTGTGTGCATACCTTATCATGGTGTTGCTTCAGTAATTGCAAAAATTGCTCAACAGCTTGGAATGCTTTAGATCGAACATCACTGCAAAAAGCAGAGTAAGAAAATGCAGAAAAGTACACAATCAAAGTCCAAAAACGAGCAGCCAGATAACGAACCAATAAAGTCCATATTTAGTAAGTTGCAGGTTAAGGAAACACTAAAAAAGTATCTAATACATGGGCATCACGTGTTGACAAGCTATAAAACCATTAGTACAAGATTTCTTGCAAAGTATGAAGAAGATTCTCACCATTGAATTAACCAAGCCCCTCATTAATTAATGGAATGATTTACTACTGTTTTGGAGTTAAACCTAATACTACTTTTTTCGTTGTTGTTAAACCTAATACTTCAAGTTGCTATAACTAGTTAAATGTTTACCCTTCTACAAGCAAAAGACGAGTTTCTGCATCCGCATGAACTTCATTTCTTTGTATTTAAGGAATTGTTGAAATGCTGTACACTTATATACTCATAAAAATGAAACTTTACCAAAGCGAGACCTCCAAGCCCCTACTGTAAAAAAAAATTCTCTAATAGACGAGTACAGATTCAATTTGTAGCCTTAGTAACATGAATGCATAGCGCGTAGCACTCTGGAAACTCAATGAGGGTTAAGTTGTGGAGGATAAAGGAGAAAGGTCTAAACAATAATATAAACAAATGAAGAGCACTACCTATCAGGATCAATTGTTAGGACCACCACATTTGGCAAAATTCGAGTAGCAATTTCAGCGGCATCATAATAAGAAGCAGTGGCACTCAAAGCCATAATACCTAGCATTAGAAGCAAGTTGCATAGTTGAAGACAACCGAAGGTATACAATCAAGAAAAACATAGTATGGGGGAGGGCAGATAGATATACAGATTTGGGTGGATGGGGGATGGAAGCACTGGCAAGTGAACGGACTAACACTAACTGGCTGAAAGAATTGTACAAGTATTAGTCGAGTTTACCTGCTCCTCTGGCAGGAGAAAATGTATCACGCAAAGCTCGAACTGTAAACGCATTTATCAGGACTCTCTTCCTTGTCTGACAGCAGCCAAATCGGGAACAATTAGAGAGATTATTTTTCTCACGAGAGATTGCTCAAATGTCGGTTAAAACTTCAAAGAAGGACAAGAGAAGGATATCATTTTTGAGAATTTGGTACTGACCCCTTCATTAAGGTAACTTGCAATATTTCCAAGCAATATGGTAGTATTAGTACGAATGGCAGGTTCTTCGTCGACCTGCATCATATGAAAAAGAAATTTGGGAACTCTTGCAGAAATAAACTATATCCGTGGAGTAAACTAGTCAAATTGGAAAGCACCGCATGCATGGATAGGGCCCTGGTTGTTACCTGTAGCTTTGATAGAAACTTTAACAACGACCCCGACATTGTTCGCTGGGAAAGCTGTGCCAATATTAAATATAAGTATCTCAGTAAGGGCAAATAAACTAAATCAAGGGTGCTAGCTCAATCCAACTCTGCGCACAGCATTCTGAATATTATTTAATTCCTCTCAAGGTCAAATTCAATCAACAAGAATATTCCACACATCCTACAACTTTGCTAAATATGAACAGGCACTTGTATCATGGCAATGATAAACAGCTCTCTGAATAAAAAGAGGACAAGATGAGTAGGTGCATTGAGTCAATGAAACAAGGAGTACAAATACTCCGTATAGACTACTCCCCTGTACGATTTTCAATGTAAACAGAACAAGCAGGAAGTGGTACCCCAAAAGCATGTTTAGTAGGTAAGACACTTAAAATTTATAAATCTAATGAAATCAGTCATGTTTCTCCAGAACTTGCACTTACCTTTGGGGCAAGGACAAGCATCGATTTCAGAGTCAGTTCTCGTAGCATCGCAGATGTATCAGAGAACCCATTTGCGACATGAGGATACACCTATGGTATAACAATGAAGTTATTTTACTTCACATGAAGGAAGCACGGTTCGACCATCAGTTAGAGGGAAGAAAAACAGTTCATAAAGATCAAATAAAACCATACTTGCTCATCAACAATCTGTGCAGATAATGACTCGCCGTACTGATCAATGTGCTGAAGAAGACCAGTTCGAATAGCACGATCATTTGATGCAAAAAGTTTAACAACTGTTGGTAATACCTACAGTTCAAAACAAAGTTGAACCACATATGGTCCATAATTCCTTCGAAAATTGATAGCGGTCAGTCAAAAGAGAGATACAAAAAATGTTTGTTCATACAGATCCATAGAACAGTAACCTTAGCTCCATATTCTTCCGGAGAAAGCCAAGCACCCAGTTTCAAAAATGCAGTCAAAGCATGTGCACTAGCTGAACCAAATTCTAAGGCAGATGCTAGCAGAGGAAGAAGCTGTAAAAAAACGAAATTTTAGTGAATCAGCTTCAAAGTGAACTATGAAGAAATTGGACAATATTAGATACCTTCTTCAGCACTATCTGGCGAGGAAGCTGCTCGACAAGATTTGGAAGCTTACGGAAAAACGTATCCTTTTCCACGCTGTCCTTCAGGTTAAGAATTTCCATAAACTGTATGGTCTCCACCAACGTATTTTGAAAATATTCTGTCAATACATCACTAAAAAAATTTAGTTACAAAAAGTAACCTAGCCATCTTCGGAAAAAAATCATTGTCATTTCCAAAAAATCAGGACTTTTGGATTGAAAAATTAATAATATCAATCCTCTGTAGCGCTAGATGTTCTATGGTGAGATGAAAAAGAAAATGAGCATATCAAAGAAGACGTATGTCCCTATAAATATACCAAGAACTCTCAAGAAAAATAACAAATGGTATATGGAAGTACCACACAAGAATTTAAACAAAGATTGTTGAAACAGAGAACTATAATGAATAGCATGATTTAAAATGAAGAAGCCATAGCGGTCATGAACCAAATTAGCTTCCACTCTCGATATTATAAACAAAGATGAAAATTTTTTCTTTTTTCCAACAAGCATTGAGAACTTATGTTTCTACAAAGATCATCTCAATTTAAAAATCTTTAAATATGAGATAAGTTAATTATGAAACAAAAAATAGCCTCCACCAAGAAGCACAATTTACTAATAAAATAAATAAGAATCTGCCTATTCAGATCCAAAGTGTAAATATGCAAAGAATACCGCAACATCAGATATTTGAATCCCCAAAATTGATAATATATATATATATATAAAAGCTCACCACTATTCTCCAGCAGCTTTAATGAATTTAACCTGCGAGAAGGCACATAACTCAGGAGACGCTGATAATCTTCAAGTAGAGACTGAAAGACAGAAATAGGCAGCTTCTAAGTGAAAATGGAATTTGAAATCAAATGAAAACACAATATGCAGACTGAATAAAAGAAAACAGTCATTGTATTATATTTCGATATTTTTTAGCGGATATATTTTTGCAAGAGAGAGGTGAGCAGCAACCTATATTAGCAACAGGAAAGGTCAACTATTGGTCTCACCTTCGGTACAATAGCAGTATTGCGCAATTCCTCTGTTTTACTCAACTTCATGCCAGAGAAGAGTTCATAAATTAAGCAGCCTAACATTTTTTGGACAAAAGATAAAGGTTATGGAATCCTGACAAATGAACCCGAAAATTGGAAACTAAAATAGGACTAGCATGAAAAGCAAGTACATAAAAGTTATGAGCAAAGCAAACGCAAGGCTAGTTAAAATAACAAGAATACTTCGTTTACTCACACAACTTATACTCAATTGAGTACAAGTGTTAAAACGACGTCGTTTTGATTAATTAAGCAAATAAAAAAATGAATCTGCTATAAAACGACGTCGTTTGACCACTTGTACTCAAGTGAGTACAAGTGGTGTGAGTAAACATAGCATTACTCTTAAAATAAATATTCGAATAAAGAGCAAAAAATAGGGAAGGCAATAGTGTTGCATGAGGGAAAATCTTCCAACATGAGGTATAAAAAATAAGAGGGGATACAAAAGAAGGCTGGCACTCAGCAAAAGTCTGGTTATCAGCAAGAACATTTTTTCCCTACACTAACGTAGTCACATAAGTCTCTAAGCCCTCGGGATCCAGTGGATAAAAATGTTTCATCGTTTACTAGGGTTCGTTTAAAAAGATGAACCATACCCAGTACAGAAGTATTATCAACTCTAAAATAGCATGTGGACTTCAATCCGATCAAGTTGTTAAAGAGTGAATTTGTCAGATGCACCTTAATATCCGCTCATTTGAAGCGTTCAAATGTAAAACTTACCCAATCCCCAAGAATCTATAGCCCAAGCTGGAGACTTTCTGATGCTTTGCCAGTCAGATTTTGCCAACTCCATCGGTTTGTATTGGGAACCAATAAGCCATTCATATTGCTGATTTAGAATAATATAAAAATGGGATCAATCAGGTATCTGTCCCCACATTATAGCAGCCATACATACAACTAACATGCCATCAGCACTCTATTTACCAAAAACATAATAAAACAAACAAAACCCTGCTACATCACCATGACTGAACAACTCTCTCCAATAAAATGTACAAACTGAAAACAAGAATGCGTCTACAAAATACAGAAAGTTGATGACTCAAGACTCCTTTTAGAATACCGATCACAAGCTCTGGAGATTGAAGTAACAAGTAAAGGCATTCATATTGCAGTTTCTAAATAATTTAAAAGGGTGGCATCAACCAGGGACTCGACGGCCAAATATAGCATACTGTAAAATCGCATAAGACATCAACAGTCTTTTACCCACACAACATATACGAGCAAACTAAACTCAATGTCCACACACTATATAAACAACTGTATCTACAATAATGTACAATCTGAAAACATGTAATTTTTTTAGAAAGTACTGAAAGTTGACAATTCAAGAGTGCTATTTGGTACATTTCAATTAACCTCAAATTCGGCTTTTGGAAAATGAAGTGAAGCAAACAACTTAGAACAGTTTACCCCTTTCAGCCTAAACATGTCATATGCTTTCCTTGGTTAAAAACAATTCCTAAAAATTGTCAGCAGAAGACTGTATCTGAGATCCCAGACACCTGTTTGAGAAACAGATCTACTTCATACAAAGGCTCCTTTTGTGGGGGACTACCAAATATGTAGGACAAGGTGAATGCTCTACCAATTTGCCGACTAAATCAGATAAATCTGCAATGACTGGAACTCCTGGCCATCCAGCAAACAACAAGGAAATCTTCCCAAAAAAATCAGAAAGCATTTGAAGAAACAACTCTTACAAAAACCAGAAGTCATACTTATGTGTTATGTGATATTAAGAAAATTTAAAAACTGATTCGATGTCAGAGGACTGTGATAGTTCCTAAATTCCATTTGGATAACATATTCGACAGAACAAACTCATGAATTACCAGATGGAGGATTTTTTTTAAAAATAGGCTGATTTGATTTATTGAAGATAAGTCAGATGCATTAGTGTATACTATAGAATATCCCCGGCAAAATAGTTCTCAGAAACGGTGGAAACATATTAATGGCCTTCAACCAAGCATAAATTTCAATTTTGTTCCACTATAGGGTTTTCTGGGCTGGGATCGAGTTTCCTTCACTATAATTATAGAATTTTAAAAGCATATAAAGCAGCAAATGTTTTCGAATGTTCATCACGAAATAAACCAAAAGTGAGCAAACATATTTCATGGCTGCGTCCCTTTTTGAATTAAGTGTATTTATGTCTGAACCATCCAATGATCTAGCCCAAATTAAGATTTTCAACTCAGCAGGAATGCCAAATTTGGTTTCACCAATGTAGTAAACATAGAAGAAATGTGGAGAAGTGAACTAAACTGAGAACTCACAAGCATGGGTCCAGTTGAAGATTCAATATTTCCATCAAACTCGGATAAGACGTCAAAGGCATGGAGCTTCCAGTCCAAAGTTTGAGTTACAACAACACTTGCCATGCAAACATTACCATGAACCTGCAATCATCAAAATTTACAGTCTAAACAAGTTAGCAATCACATAAAGTGATTCTATAAGATGTCAGTTTACCTATTTACAGTCATTATTCAAAAACTTAAAAGCATGGGATGGGAGTACAACATCATGACCAAATATTTAATTCTTCCACTGTAGAAAACGAGGGTCACTTAAATTGGTTCCATGAGAAGATGCTAGCATACCAATTTACAGTCATTATTCAAGAAGCTCACAGCTTTAGCTATCCGGTGCAGTCCCCATGCATAGTATTCATCCCTGACACAAGAAGAGTGGAGAGGATTTTTATGGTCCAGCACTGAGAAAAATAACCCAAAATTAAATATCAGATGAATAAGCCCTTTAATAGAGTATCAACCCATTTAACCCCGATTGTTATATTGTGAAATAGTATTAGAAGTCAAATGTGAACCAACTTGCTACATGTTTCTGATGGTTTAATTAGTACTCACACGATTATTTTAAACATAAACAATTAAAAGTAGAATCAAAATTAAATCAATGTCCTATCAAAATCTTACCAAAAAATAAGCAATAAAATTAATTTGACAATATTTCACCTATGGCTGCCTTGCAACCCTAATTCCTTGATCTTCTCAGAAAGTGGCATGACAGGCTCAGTCACAATATATATCGTAACCTTTGTATTGGAACCATCAGAATTTTCTGCCTCAGTACTATGCAAAAATGATAAAATATTTGGATGCCTGACCTGAAAGATAAAAGCAAGATATTATGCATAAAAAACCTGACATCCATGCCCAAGGGAGTCCATTGTGTCCCTATTAGCCATGAATAAACAAGAAAATACTATTGTAGTTTTTAATGAAACGAGGTATGAATGGAAACACGAAGCACCTAAAATTCGGATACAATGACAAGAAAAGATGTCAGAAACCCCAGTATGCATTTGAGTCATACCCAGTGTTCGAGAAAGCGTTGGGTGGTCCCAAGGCGTTTTGGGGCCGCCCAGGCCGCCTAGGCGACGCCCAGCCGGCTGGGCAAAAAAATTGTTTTTTATTTTTATTTTTTTTTTGCAAAAAAAAAATTCAAAAAAAAAGTCGGCCGCCCAGCACCAATTCGGTGCGGCCAGGCTGCCCAGGGCGCCTAGGCGGCCGCCCAGGCTGCCCAGGGCGCCTAGGCGGCCGCCCAGGCCGCCCAGGGCGCCTAGGCGGCCGCCCAGGCCGCCTAGGCGCCGACAACTAGAACACTGGTCATACCATGGTATCTGGAATCGACTTTCATCACTCATCTAAACAAATTTCTTGCATATTTACTAGAACCAGCTCACACAAGGTTTGTGTCCCTTTCAAAACGATCATTTCATCACATGGGTGAAAAGGCAGCATATCACTGATATCTAGAAAGCGAAAGTTCCAGAAGAGACTATAATGGCCATCAAGTTTCAGCATTAAACACCTTTACGAATCTTGCATTTTCAAATTCGAAATATCCTGCTATTGTTCTTTATTGAGAATTTTTTTGTAATTTTTTGGGATGCGGTGGGGTGGGAGAGGTGGGGGGGAGGCATGTTGTTGGGAATCTCAAATAGTTCATAAATAAGAAATTTCACATTCAATAGAAATTTTATAAGAATTTTTTTTTTTTTGCGATAGGGTGGGAGAGGTGGGGGAGGCCTGTTTCTGAGGTATCTCAAATAATTCATAAATAAGAAATTTCACCTGCAATAGAAGTATCCCCTTCAAATTTTGATGAGGGGTCAGAACGAACACGCATTTATATGTGAGGTAAGGACTGTACATATCTTCCTAATCACAAATTCATTCATAAATTTTATGGCTAAGAAGTTGCAAGGAAAAAATAATCACTGTTAGTCATGAGGTAGCATTATGCGAACTAGTGGAAAGACATAATTATCAATAGAAGAGAATATATGCGGACACACATACACACCAGAGCATCCCAGACATGAGATAAATTTTTCAAGTTGGCCGAAAGTTAGAGCCAATAAATGTAACAACAAGCAAAAGAAAGACAAGCATTTACAGGAAAATAAAATTCCAGCGAATGGGCTCAAGAAAAAGCACAGAATTTGAGGTGCAATTTATTGAATAAAAGAGCTAAAACGAAAACAAAATTACTATAGTTATTTTGAAACGGAAACACAAACCGTTCGAAGCCGTTTCACACCATTACGGCCAGCAACTAAGTGGCCATCGTTTGCGCTGCTCCCCGAGAGAGAAAATATTGACACTGGAGAACCGTCCTCCTATTCAATGCAAATGAAGACAAAATGCATCAGTAAATCAGCTAATAATTATCTGAGCAGTTCCTACTTTATGAAATTTATATTTACCCGCCATCCTGTGATAGTTCCTCGTGCAACTTATTTGTGTATTTAATTTTTCCTCTCCGATCAGTTATAGTGGCACTTTAATGCCTTTTGGAGCATAACAACTCTTTGAAATCCCGATTAACTAATATTTTTTTGTATAATCTACCAAAATACTGTATCATTTAAATTTCTTAATCAGACAGTCCATCTGGCCTTAAATATTTAGAGTCGTAAATCCGGGCCTGAGTGCAGGAAAGATTTCTCATCTGCAGTAACGGTGATAACTGGTAGACACTCAAATTTTCTTTTCTTTTCTTTTTAGTAGGTGAAATTCTGATAGGTTGAATCCGGAACCTAGAGAGCCTTAATCATCCTTAAAACCTTTAGGCCAAAGACAAGGAATGCGGATTGGCTTGAATTGCTTAGCTGTAATTTGTCACTAAATAGTCCACAAAACTTAACTTTCTTATCAAGAACAACGACAACGAATTAATACTGACAGTAGGACCCATAATAGGGATTTCCAACAGAAGAGTACCAGGTAGTCCTACTCCTAATAACAAAAAGACATCAATGATCACCTTAACCTGGTATAGCAGGCATGGGAAGAAACAAACCTCAGAAAACTATCACAACCTAGCTCTTATCTCATAGCCATTTATTTCGAACTGCCGTAGCTGCCAAGCGAGAGTTCTATTTTTATTTCAGTTGTCCTCTATCTCTCCATACGGTGCTTATCACAAAGCTGGAGTAGGAGGATATAGGAATATAGGAAGGAGATCCGCTCCATAATATTGCATAAATACGTAAAATATATGCCAGCTCTTATTTAAACAGAAGGTACATTGCACTGCAGGTCAATTCTCCCCTACTACGAAAGAACATTTCCACCGACAAGAAACATATCAGAAAATGGCATATCGAGTGAACCATAACACTCATGAAGCCAATAAACATCATCCTCTACAAAATTATGATCAAGCCTGGCAGCCCATTAAGTTCATTAAACTATATCTATCATCCTCAACCCAAACCGTAATTGCTCAAGAAGTCATTTCTTCAATAATATAGCCACAAGAAACCAACAAAAATTATGAATAGACCAGCGCGATTGATCCCAAAATGCCATAAAGCAAATTTGACAAAATGGAAACATTTGAATTAGAAAAAAAAACTACAAATAACTTGAACACGAACAAAATGACTTAAATGATACCTTTGAGGTTCCCCGGTGGTGCACCCATGAGCCCCACGCTGAAGGGTATGGCTCCCCGATGTTGTATGGCAGATCCCTAAGGGCTGCACCCGATCCGCCAACCACTCCTTTGAAGAACTTAAACATATTCATTCAGAGTCCTGCCCCACCGAAGGGAGGAAGATAGAAAGTCGATCCACTGAATCTGGTGGTGTGGGCGATTTGCGGGAGAAGGCGGAGAGGAGGAGGGACCGTACGCTGCCGTGACAGTGTTCGGAACAGAGACTGGATTTCCGGAAAAGCGTTAATAAAAAAATCAAAGAAGCGTAATTGGTCCTTGATAATTAGCAAATTTGTTAGATGCCACATTCCTTCTAAATATTGCAATATGTCGTCATTCATGCTTGCTTCCAAAGTTCAGTATACAATATACATCCTAATTCAAAAAAACATTAGTTTATAATCTCACATTTAGGTAAATCAGGCGTCATTAATTTACTTAATTGGAATAGTTCTTTCCGATAAGCCAGATCTATAACGACAGCTTATGATACATCTCTTTTTATACTAATTTCCTATTTTATTTTTTATCATTCATTTGAGCATCCTAATTCCGACATTAAGGAAGAGGCATCGACTTGTTTTGATCTAAATACGGACCCAAAGTATCTTGTGAGTCCCTTAGGATATGACAGAGATTGTTAAAGATTATGAATATAAATAATATAAGAAAAAACGTAGGTAGAAAGGAAATTGAAGAGGAATTTCGTCGCCATCAATGGGTTAACGACAATAGTCCCCTCAGCGGCTGGACCAGACTCTACTCATATCTAAATGACTCGACGGACATGTCTGTTGAGGATGAGAATGAGGTTCAACAAGTTTTCAATTTTAAAGACGAAGAAAATGAAGAGGTTTATTAAATTGTTAAAGATTATGAAAATGAAGAAGATGAGGAAGAACAGAAAAGAATGAGGTTGAGATAGTCAAAGATTGAAGAAATAGATGCAGATTAATTTAGTACTATTAATATTTTTCTTATCAACTGAATATTCAAGTTTTCAATAAAAATTTTATTAAAAAGAAGGCATACACATTACTACACTACAATATAATTCAGCTCTAGAACAACTTTGATGCTCACTTCATTGTCAGCAAGGTGTTGAGAGAAACGCCTCAGTATTAGATCAATCCACATTTCTTTCGAATCTCCTCCATCTACACTGCGGAACCACATTCTATGCAAATACCAAACACAATCCCGAAGCTCAGTCACCTTAAGGTAAGAGTGGTGTTGTATTGTCTCGGTCCGCAGCTTTCTCGTTGGATTCAGAGCGTATCTTGCTAGGAAAATTGTTGATGTTGTTCATGACCACAAAGAATGAGATGTGCCTCAGAAAAAAGGAGCCTGACACACCCTGCACGTGCGTGCATGCATATATGTGCATGATGATTGGACCGGGACATCCCATGGCATCACGTGCGCACGTGTGGTGCAACACACTTCCTACACAATATAATGCCCAATAATAGGTAAATTTATTTGTAGCCATCTCTCACTCCTACCCTTTCGGGACATTTGAAGGTTTCCTCCCTTAGCCTTTTCAAGCCATTACTCCAACACTCATAGTTAGACACAACTAGATCAAACCTAAGTATTTGGTAGCATAGCATAACTATTTTCCTATCATATAGGATGTAACACTCAGGCAATCACACGCACATATTTTGTAAAAAGAGTAGTCCCATATAGGAAAAATGCTAATTGTACCATTTTTTATAAGTAAATGTTGCATTTATGCTAAAAAAATATGTACAGTTTTGGATCGTAATCGATACAAACATGACCCAATTTCAACCATCCTCTCTCCCGATTTATTAATTGCAAAACACATATACAAATACCCAAATCAATATTCCCAATGCGTAAAGTTCATCGTTCTCCTTACAATCCCCGCGATCTTCATCAATCTCGAAAGCAGAGGTTGGGCTCACAAGACCCTTCAGCGAATCCTGCGCCCAACTTCAACAATTTGTGACTCCTGCAACTAACCCAGCTTCGCAGTTGAAGCAATTCCAACGATGTATACAGGTTTTGTTCGATATTTTTAAAGATCTTTTTATTCCTCGTATGTCAGATTTGCCAGGTTGCTAATTACCATATTCCATTCCGGACTTTCTTCCAAGGTGGTGAATTTGGGACATGTGATGCGATAGGCTATAAGTTCCAACTGAAGGAAGACTGCAAAATGACACTGCATGATTGCAGTGTATACACATTTTCCCAAAATGACACTGCATGATTGCAAGTCTGAAAAGGTGTACTCCTCTTTCATGTTTAACTTCCAAGAGGGCACATAATGTTGTATCTATTGCGGCTCCTCTAGGTGACAAATTGCTGTGACGGCCGATCATAGAGTAATCTCCAATTGAAGATACAAATTTTCAGAGGTATAGACCAATTCCAAACATACTTCATATATGAATGGGGTGCATGTATATTCCATGTTACCTTCATTAGCTTTTATAGAGCTAATTGTACCTCATTACTACACCCCATGATGTGGTAAAAATCACAACAATTTTTTTTATTGTTTATCTTTTAATTATTATTTTTTGTGCGATTATGATTGTTGGCATGCGTGATTTAGTAAATGTGTGAAAATAATAAGATATAGATAGTTTGTTCAAGTGTCGAATGCACTATGCCGAATAAAGGCCCTTGTGTGCCGAATTGTATTGGTGGTCGTTGGATCAAAATCCGACAACCACGATTTAATTACTTAAAGATTGGAATCTCACAAATTTTGTTGTAAATCGGATCGGGTTATAAACCTTACCAACCAAGATCAAGAACAGGGACAAAACAAATCTTGTTTCTCTCTTACCCAATTTTCCTAGAATCTTCTCCATCCTCCACTTGCATCATCATCGATCAATCATGATGGTTAAGATGCATCAGATCAGGTCACGCAGTTGAAGGACATATTCAACCGCTTTGACATGGACCAAGACGACCGACCCCGCGGGCCAATTTTGTTCAGGTGTTTTGAAGAACTTTTTTCAACGCAAAACCTCATCTGATATTGCAAAAACGTAATCAAACCGGCTGATTTTGCAAAAACCATAATCGAACCAGCTGATTTTGCAACGGGAACAAAATGGAACCATCGCCTAACAAAATGAAAACATCAGTTGCGTCAAACCACAAAATTCCGAACCTTTTGCATTCATGACTCAAGTTATCAGATATGTGAGCTTATTGTTCATTTTCACTTAACGATTTATTCTCAGGTTAGTCGCAGATGGTGATTTTTACTCTGGATAATTTTTGTTAGTTGTGATGGATTATCAAAAAGTAGAAGAGAATGGTCGTGGAAGACGGAGAGAAGGACGGCCGAGACAAAGAAGGTAATAATTTTAGCCCACGGTTTTAAGCTGATCCAACCACAACAAAATCTGCGAAATTTCAATCTTTAAATTATTAAATAGTGGCTGTCAGATTTTCCCACCAATATGATTCGACACACAAGGGCTTTATCCGACGAGTTTAGGGGGCGTACAGTGGAAAAAGAATTGTATAGTGTACAGTGCCTATGTGACACTGCAAGATTGATGTGGTAGTTGGGCACGTGTTTAATACTTTTGCGCGGACTCACTGACCGGCCAATCCCGCAATACCACGAGGACATTACATACTTTTTTTGATAGGTAATGTCGCTGAGGGGATTTGAACCCATAACATTACATATTATATAATTCTTTTTTCACTGTATACTCCCAAATCCTTATCTGACATAGTTGCACTAGCAAAAAAATTCAAGATGTAGATAGCATTGACTTTCTACATAACCAGAATTCGAGAATGTATTGGGCGACCCCAAAACGTTTTGGAACCGTCAAGGCAACGACCGGCCACAAAGGCAATTTTTTTTAATTTTTTATGTTAGAGAAGTCGGGCGCCCAACCTGGCCGCCCAACCTGGCCGCCCAACCCCAATTCGGGGCGGCCAAGCCAAAAAAAAAATACCTCCCAAACGTCTAGACGCCGTCATCTAGAGGCTAGAGCCAATAACATAGAAGGGGAAAATAAAAATAACAAATTACAAAAAAATAACTTGGACCTGGGTTCATATCTTTATCCAGCCCATCGTGCAATTCATGCGGAGCTCTACTTAGGGATGTGACAATGACGGTGGGCGGAAAAATGGTTTCAGTTCCACCTCACCCACTGATTCTCTACAGAAGAACAGCTTCAGTTGCAGCGATCAGAATACTTTCTTCTTCGCTCTGCCTACAAAGCACTGAACCCTCTTTTACTGTTCTCCGGCCCGCCATTAATATGCCCAATTCAGAAATGTCTTCAAACACATTAAGAGTTCCTTTTTTGGAGAATTCGTGTCGAGCGTTGTTGAATTCTGTAGAACTCAGGTGCTTCTCGACGAGCAGCGAGTGTAATACGGCTGGTACGGCTGAAGACAGTGTGGAATCGCTGGATTGTCCCTTGGTAGTTGTGTCCTTTTACAAGTTCGCTGATTTCCCCGACCATGCTGATTTGAGAAAACCGTTAAAATGCCTCTGCGAGCGGCTAGTATGATTTAATTTTTTCCGTTCTTTTTTCATGTTGTTTGATTGATGAAATCTAGGATGTCATGTTGTTTGATTGCTGCCCTTTAATCATTTAGGAGCTGCCTGTATATATTTTGAATAATGCTACTTGTTTATTGAGTGGTTGTGATGCTTGCCACACCTTAAAAATGGGGTCCCAAAAAAGGTACACGTAGCATTACTCATATATTTTTGACACGACTAACGGGTCTAGTAACTTTACGTTGGCACTTTGGTTATTTTTAATGCATGATCAATTCATTAAGTGTAAAATAGGGATATGGGATTGGCACTTAGGCTATCATAATCCTTTATCCTTAATAAATTTCACCCCCTTTTAAACATGTTTTCTTTTTCTTGCATCTTCAAGTCTCACTCTCATGTATAATTGATGCCTCACTAAGCTGATAACTTCAGCGTGTGTCAGGGGGTATAATCCTTGCACCAGAAGGAATAAATGGAAGCATATGTGGAACCAGGGAGTCTGTTGAAGATGTACTGGCCTTCATTCAATCTGATGCTCGGCTAAAAGGGCTTAAGCGCATTGAGTCACCAGTAACTCCGGAGGAAGAAGCTATCCATCATGGACATACGAGCAATTCTCCTCTGGCTGCAGGAGAAGATGCTCCATTTAGATGGGACCATGTCAGGGTTAAGTTGAAAAAGGAGGTAGCATTCACTTACAGAGCCAAAGGAATAATCTTTTGATTTCCTGTTTACCATTATTTTAAGATTTTATAATAAGTGATACCACACCAAATTTGTGCTGTTTCAGATAGTTACCCTTGGAATGCCCTCTGTATCACCAATTGATAGGGTTGGAGAGTATGTCAGCCCCAAGAAATGGAATGAACTGATCAGCGATCCGGATACGGCAAGTATTTGACCTTACTTGTGTGACTGTCTATTCTGCGTGAAATCCGATGATTATGTTGTTGCTTAATATTCACTATTCAGGTGGTGATAGATGTGCGTAACGATTATGAAACTAGAATAGGGAAGTTTAAAAGGGCAGTTGATCCTTGCACTACTGCATTTCGGGAGTTTCCATTGTGGGTAGATGAATGCTTCGGATTAGAAAAGTCCAAGGACAATGTTGATTCTACGATTGCAGCCCCGACTGCAGAAGAAAAACCCTTTGGAATGGATAAGAAAATGCCACGAGTAGCTATGTACTGCACTGGTGGAATCCGGTGTGAGAAAGCTTCAAGTCTTCTCTTACGTAAAGGTTTCAAAGAGGTAAACATTCTTATGAAACCTTCTAGCAATGCCCATCTCCTGCCTCCATCCGTAGTTCCCCACGGATCATCGTCGTGTTAGTCGTTGATTCAATCATATATGTTTTCCAGGTTTACCATCTTCAAGGGGGAATCTTGAAGTACCTTGAAGAAGTTCCCAAGGACGAGAGCCTCTGGGAGGGAGAGTGCTTTGTCTTCGACAAGCGAGTTTCAGTGGAGCACGGCCTGGCACAAGGAACTTTCAAACTTTGCTATGGATGTAAGCAGCCGGTGAGTGACACTGACATGGAAGCACCAGAATGGGAGTATGGCGTTTCTTGCCCTTATTGCTACTCGTCTAAGTCAGAAGAAGAGAAAGAGAGAGCAAGAGCCAGGCAAAGGCAGTTTGAGATGTTTGGAATCATCGGTGGTCCAGATAAAGGACGCAAGCCAACGAAATCACAAATGCAGACAAGGGAAAGTGAGTTCACAGATTCTCTCCAATTTTCTAGCTCCATATAACTCGAGTTGTTACCCATGATGGGCTAATTTATTCACAATGCTCTCGTCCAAATCACAGAACCGCCGTCCTGTCTCTTACCAGGTTTTACTACCTATTTGGCTTAACTTGTGTCATTAATTGTGATCTTTGAGGCTGCTGAAAATTCTTCTGTGGCACGGCTGGCCTCAGCTTCATCATTAAGGTTCCTTGATGTTTTCTTCATCTCTTAACAATCTCTATATGCTGCCTTCCTGTTGGTTTATCGGTACTATATGCCGTACCTGGTCTCACTTTGATTTCGCCTAGATCCCCCATGAGCATTTGTATACTTTTGTAACAGTTCATTTGATCAGTATCGACTATCGTGGAGGATTTCTGCAGTTTATTGTGGAGTTGGGTAATATTATTGTTGTTCCATTGTTTTAGTTCGAGAAGATAATGGGATCAGGAGCACTTTCTTCCTGGATTTGATTCTGACCTTCTACTTAGTGTTTGAGAAATTTCAGGCAAACTTTCTTTCATGCAGGTTAAGTGTAAGGTATGCAATTTTTTATTCTTTTATTTGAACGGGGCGGACAAATAAGAACCCGGGTCATGGGCCACAGATAGTTTATGGGTACAATACGAGCAATTATTAACTAGGGCATGCACCGGAACGACATCGGGAAGGCCGGAGCACTACATGAAGAGGTTTAAGGTCTCTCCTATTTTCTGTCTTTAGTAAAAGCCGGTCAGAATTGCTTCTTCATTCAGTGGGCCTTTGTTCGTTGAATTGTACTGGAGGGTTGGTTTTCACTATATACGAGAAACCTGCGTTACTGCGTATGTTCTAAAGGGGTGTTGAATGAAGTAAGAATTTGGGCTTTATCCAAGAGTTTTGCAGAATTCATTCGATAAGTTTTCTCCAACTACACTTTCCACGAACTCTGGGCTGTGAAATTCAGGAGCCTCAGTTTGCATTCCGGCCTCCTCAATATTCAATAACTTTAATATATCAAAAAAATACACATACTCCTGAACATTGGGAATGGGGTGTGTGCGGTGTTACTTGTGGTCCCTCCAAAACGCTGATCTTTTGGAGAAATTGTTGTATAAATTTTTTTTAATAGTAAATCTATTAAAATACTAACTCTAACATTAGAAACAACTGCAAAAAAGAGGGTTACTATGGAAACCGTTCTGTAGACCACCAAGCAAGAAGATAAGTGGTAGGAGCATGGATAGAAACACAAGATTGAGCACCGCAATCACGAGCCTCTTCCATTGTTTCTTCGACGTCGAGGAGAATGCTGATGAAATACCCCCACCCTTCATATCTTCTCAACAACTCGTTGCTTCGCCGTTGAGATTTGTTGCGATCTCGACCACCAACTGACCACATTTGCTGATAACCTTCCGGCGGCCGGCATATCCACCCCTAAATCCAACTCTTCAGTGTCTTGTTCTCCATTTCACTGCCTCGCTCCTTGCAATTTTTTTTTGAGGGATGCATCCCAACTAATAATCTATGGATTTGTAGTTTAATTAAAAAAATTCTAATTTCGTATGTTGTTTGGGTCAATCAAACTTCTGCTGCAACTCTCTCCTCAAAAAATTGCAAGGTTTGTTCGTATGTCGTTTGTTTCTAATATATTAGAGTTAGTATTTTAATAAATTCAATATTAAAAAAAATAATACAACAGTCCCTCCAAAACGTGTATAGTGTGCGGCACCCCTGTTCCCTTGAACATTGCCTTGTTTTATCAACATTTGGAAGTCCGGGTACTAATCCACCTTTAATTACCAAAATATACATCAATTTTAGGAAGCCCAGTGCATGGTAATTTACGAAGAGAAACACTACTCGTATAAACACACAAATTGAAAAATAAATAGAATAGAACAAAATGGGAGTGGAACCCATACAACACATCATTTTACTCTATTCAATTTATTTTTCGGTTTGTGTCTGGGTACCGAGGTCTCAATAAACCCTATCCTAGGGCTAAACCCAATAAACATTAGAACTAAACCCAATATATTATAGAGCTAAATATTAAAAAAAAAAAAAAGTGGGGAAAATGGAGGAGTGTAGGAGTGGGACATTCGGGTGAGTTTTGGGAAAAAAAATTGCTTCCATACTCCTTGGAACTCGGAAACAAAAAATCGCTGGCTACGCGCTCTCCAAACCAGCGTCAAACTTCAGTTGGCCCGCATTCCGGTTTCTATGTCCTTCGGGTTTGATTTTTGATAGCCCTTATCTGTTCAGGCTTCAAGGTCAAACTTCAGTTATTATTTCTTCGAATTTATCTGTTCAGGTTTGAATCTTTTCATACTTCCCCAATCTTGATTGTCACGAGGCACTTACCCATCGATAGCTGTTAATTCTTTCAAATTTTCATCATGTTAAGTGATCAAGAGTTTCTATTTTCCCCCATTATTCTTCATTTCACTTCGCCGGTGGAGGGAGAGATCGGAGGCAAAAAATACTTGCTTTCTATGACAATTCCGTACATGTGATACCCCGGTTGATTCCCTCGTTTATATTCATCCTTGTACGTAGCTTTCAAATTTGGGAACTTTATGTTCGTTGGGGTCGTTTTATCCAACAGGGTTCATGTTATTTATGATGCACAAGTTATTGAAAACAATTCTAATATCGGCATGTTATGTGTAGTGTTTTCTTGTGTTGTTCGGCAAAGCAATTCAGTACTATTCCTGCTGTTTTTGCTCCTGAGAGAGCTGACCAATGGAGAAAGAACTGACAGGGCTATTTGAATCCGTGAAGAGGGCTGCAGATAGGGCCGAAGACTCAGCAGAAGAAGAAGATCAATGCCTTGATTCATTAAAAAAGCTCAAGAAGTTCCCTGTTAATTATCAACTTCTTGTATCCACGCAGGTTTGAGCTTCTCTATGACTGTTTTAACCTTATTACCAATGTTATGTTAATTGAAATTTTATGACGATGCCAAGCTGTAGTCAAAGGATCGAGTTTACCTACTTATGATCAGGATACTCCTGCGTTCATATCCTGACATGCTAAAATGCTGCATTTATTGCCAACAGACTCTTCAAACTCTAGATTGGGCTCAATGATAATATAGTCAGCAAGTTTAATACACATTAGCAGATGGTGGAGTGGAATATATCACAATTTCACATATGAGTGGTAGATGAACCCTTCTTCTTTATAGAATATGTTACCAATCTTACAACAGTTTGTCGCATCATTATTATATTATAGTACTAAAAAAATAACAATAAATTCAAGCTAATGGAGAACTTTGATCATCTAATAGAGCATCCCATGTTCAGTTACCCTTCTTTCGTTTGTAGTAAGTAATTATTGTTCATGACTGATCTGGCCAATTTTGGATAGCTCTTCGGCTAAGTTACTTCTGATATTATCCAGGAATTCCCTATTTGACATGCAGTTGAGCTATAATTGTTACTTTCCTTTTCATGAAATTTCTTCTTCCACGTAAGGAATAGGTGATTTCCGATAGTGTTTATCAAATAAGACTTATCCAGGAAGCTTAGCATTTGAAACGCTTTAAGAATACACATCAGAGAGTTTAAATGACCAGTTTAAACCGTCCTATCGCTTCCATATTTTGCTTTAATGATATAAGTAAATGTGCTTTGGTGTGGATTTGATTGTGAATGTATCTTATTGATTCCTTTAATATAATAACCCAAACCTTAGGTTTTGGAAAAAATGCTAATGGTTTGGATTCTTGTAGGGCTTTTATGATTTCTGTTCTTGCCTGCTTTGAATTGGATACTGGAATAATGCTGTCTTTTACTGCATTAATCATATCCCCCCTATCCTTCCATTTTGTATTATTTTTCCTGGTAGATTAGACAGCATATATTGTGAGAGAGGTCTTTTTTTTTTAATCATTGATTGATCCAGCACTGGACCAATGCAGAATGTTGCACATTCTTAGACTCTGTGTCTTCCTGTCGATGTAAGTTATTCACGTCCAAGTTTATTTTCAGGTTGGAAAACGTCTCCGCCAACTTACGAAACATAGAAGTGACAAGATCAAAGCATTTGCATCTGATGTAGTCGACATATGGAAGGGTATAATTGTTAAAGAGACCCTCAAGAACAAGAAGGAAGAGACAACTGAGAATGGCGAATCAGCGAAGGCTGAATCAACAAGTACGGAAACTAATGATGTAAAAGGTTTTAAGCGGTCAAACTCTCTAAAGCATGAGCATGATCCAAATTCTAAGAAATTGAAGGTGGAGAAATCAACTCACTCTCACTCTGGTAAAGAGGACTTGGAAAAATCTGTTAAGTATGAGGTCTCCTCAAGCATCAAAAGAGAGAAAGTTGAAGTCTTGCACAAGTCGAATGTTACCGCCCGCGAACACTTTAAGGACGAGAAAAACGTTAAATTGGATAAAAGGGTAGCATCAAGTTCCGTTTGCCCACCCAAACTGACTTCTCTTGTTTACTGCAACGACCCATTGAGAGACAAAGTCCGTGAACTTCTTGCTGAATCTCTGAGCAGAGTCTATGGTGAAGTTGATGACGACGAGTTGAAAGAGAGAGTGCACGACTGTGATCCGAATAGAGTCGCTGTTATGGTAGAAAGTGCCATGTTTGAGAAATGGGGCAAATCAACTGGTACACATAAGTTCAAATACAGGTCTATAATGTTCAACATCAAGGATCCAAACAACCCAGATTTTCGAAGAAAAGTCCTTCTTGGAGATTTCGGGGCACGTACTATTGTGGACTTGACCCCAGAGGAAATGGCTAGCGATGAAAGGCAGAATCAAAACGAGCAAATCAAACAGAAAGCCTTATTCAACAGTGAACGTGCAGCTGCCCCTAAGGCCAGTACAAACGAGTTTACTTGTGGTAGATGCAAGAAGAAGGAAACCACTTACTACCAGATGCAGACTCGGAGTGCAGATGAGCCCATGACCACTTATGTTACTTGTGTTAACTGTGGTAACCACTGGAAGTTCTGTTAGCCGTCTAATTATACGGCAAACGGAGGAGCTTAGTCTGTTTTACTAGCTCAGGTATTGATTGCTTCTATTTATTAACTCAGAGAAGGTCATTAGCCCTTGATTTGTTGCAAAAAATTAATCAATAATAACTTGTTACATTCTGAAACTTAATACGACAGTTTGATCTTTTCCATATAGTGCATTATGTGCCACAGTTCTTGAGTTCTTGTGCTCAGTACTTACGTGCTCAGTCCGTACTCAACTTTTCCTAGCACCGTCCGTTTTCGAAATTGGTCACACTATTAGAAAGCTTATACATTGAATTGCATATGTTCAAGTTTTGGTGATATTCAGACGACGTTATCACCGTTTAACGGAGGGTTATAAATCCCCTTGGGTTAAGTAGTCCTAAATTCGTCGCCGAAAACCGGACCAAAGCATGGGCATTTTCATCTACAATGTATAAACTTTCCAATGGTGCGATCAATTTCGAAAACGGATGGCTAATTAAAAAAATTGTACACGAATTAAAAAAAATTAACCATAAAATCTGAACTATACATATGGAAGGGGTTTTATGCAAGGGCGGACCAACTCGGGCTCCAGCCCAGGGTCATTTTGGGCCAGTCCAAGAGTAGCGCAATATTAAAAAAAAATTATTTTTGGGCAAGTATATACAGGTTGTAGGTTTATGCAATTCTGATAGTACGGAAAAATCAGTCCGTCTGTGTTCATCCACACCCGAGCATTCTGTCTCCTCCTGCCCCGCCCCTCACCCTCTATGTATCTTCTTCCCACCTATTCTGTCTTTGGCAATCAAAAATTGCTGAACGTGAAGATATCTGAAGGCACACAGGGAGCGGTTTATAAACGAGAAAAAAATCTTAGTTTTTGGTTTTGTTTTTACATTGTGTGTTTGTTGTCGTTTTACTTGGTCGAGGTTGGATTTAGTTTCGAACTCTGCATCTATTTATTATCCAATTTGCAGTATCCTACGTCTGGTCAGGGGCGGATCCAGAAACTAAAGCCTGGGGGTGCCCATCACAATCTATATATTAACTAGAATATTGCCCGTGGCTACAGCCACGGTGTAAAGCTGAACATTATGAAGAAGTACGAACATAACAATGATCGATACTAAATAAGAAAGATGTGTTGAAGGCACATAGCATAACCTTACATATATCATGACAACTCCACTATAGAATGAAAAAATATTTGTAATGCAATTTGTATTCCATAATGATGACACAACTGAATCACTCCATCAAATAATGAATACAGAGACTTCTATGTGTATCCAGTAAAGTTGATTAAGCAATTGCTGTTGTATCCCAAAATTCAGGCAAAATAGAAGTTATAAAGGCTATGAGATGGCAAGAAGGAAGAACAGCTGAACGTGAAGTCATCATATCTGCATACCGTATGCATATTTATCTGAGGATGAGGATTGTGCTTCTTCTAGTCAACAATGTATATGCTTAAGCAGTGATTATGCAGACGTATATAATTGCAAAATCTTACCATAATCGTGCCTAGATAATTGGGCTCAGTAAAATCAGATCTATGGCTACTTTTATTTACCATACTAATATAATTGCAAAATCTTATGTAGAAGGTACATACAATTACAAACCTGCTAGTAAAAATGGACAATGGGCTTTGTACAAAGGTTTATCCTATTTGTTCATGTCCTGTGACCAATATAAACTTCAATACAAACCTGCTAAGCATGAAAGATTACAGAAAGTGAGTGAAGAAATTTCATACATAAACTTCAGAACAAAAGTAACACAGCAATTGTTGCAGCACAATCGCAGGATCAGCATAGAAAATATATAACTGCCTAATGCATTAATAGAGTGAAAATTTCTATAAGCGAATGAGAATATATTGAAATGACCTTTTGATTTTTGATGAATCAAAACCCAGACCTCGAGAATCTCGCTTGACTTGTAAGGGACGACCTGCTCTATCATAGAAAACAAACAATCAAATGCCTTCTCCAGGAACCCAATGAAATCTTCCATTTTTTATCCTCTACCGTTTTCTTCCTGGGGTCCCCTGGCATCTTGAAGAAGATAGTTTAATAAATGGGTGGGAAAAAAATGGGTGGAAGAATGAAACAGGCTGTGCTACGAAGAATCTAAGGAAATCAGTACCAGATGGACCTCTGCAGAACTCGATAGGCCGAAATGGAGGCAACCACCGGAACCACGGCTTCCCAAGGCTGGCGAAGACCAACATTTCAGATTCTCGGGAACCCAAGGCAGTAAGGAATTTTTGGGGTGGACTGGGGGTGCCTGGGCCCCCCAGGCACCCCAGGCACCCCCATACATCCGCCCCTGTCTCCTCCTGGCCACAGAGGTGGCAGCTGGGGCAGTCAGCAATCCCCCGACTGAACTTATGGCTGTTTTTCTATAGCACATTGTGTAGAACGTGCCATAGAAATCACTTGACAGTTTCCTGAACCTCCAATGGCCATGGTATTGTCCATCAGTGGAAACATAGAGCGGGAAGGGCATACCACATTTTCAAGTGCAGATATTTGAGCAACAACTTATCAATATATTGTGTTTGAGTTTGTGAGTTGTTTTAATTTTTTTACCAAAACATTTAAAGCAACCCTATTTCAAAAATATTCTCAACAACAACTTATCTAATATGTTGTGTTTATAATGCTAGCTTTTTTAAAAGTCTTTTACAATTTTTTTCAAAGCAACAGTATTCTAAAATATTTTCAGCAACAACTTATCTAATATATTATGTTTGTATTGTCGTTATTTTACAGTTTTATTAATCTATATATAGATTTTTAGTTTGTTATTGATTTGTATAATATTTTTAATTTTGTTTTACCATTTTTATTTTTATAGAGTTTAGGGTTTAAAACCATTTTATAGAGTTTCTAAAAATTAAGAGTACAATTTTATTTACCCCTTATGCTATTACTTTGCCCCAGGTTGGTGTGGGCATAATTATTTTACTTCCCTATGATTTAAATATTTTTAGTTTTAGTTTTTGATAATTATTCGTATTTTTATTAATTAAATGAGTATATTTTAGCTTTTACACTAATAATTTTAAATAAAATAAATAAGTGGGTGAGTTGATTGATTTTATTATAACATGGGAGATAATTACATTTTTATAATTACCGGGGAGAAGTGATTTTTGATCAAATCAGAGGGATAAATTTTTTTGGGTAGTAAAGGATTTCACTAACAATTGAACAAATTACAAATACAATCCCGATTTAACATAGCATACGTATACTAAAAGCTCTACTAACTATGAGAAGTAAACTTCTATCGTAATGCGAATAGAGGAGTTGGTTGTCACAGCCAGTCATTCAATGTGTACATATTTGGCTGTAGTTTCTCGCGTGTATCCAGTACCAGACTTGCACTTTTACCAGCTGGATTACGTTTATCTTGCCCTCATCATCAAATCGTACACAGTTACGTTTCTTCTAAATATACCAAGCTTCTGCCTACCATTTTGTCTGTCCAATTTGCTTCCAGATTTTTCCTTTGAATTGCTGGACAAATGGGTTGTAATGAAAAGGGACATGATCATGCGGTTCTATTGTACTATCCATTCAGTCGGCAATTTCTTGCCAGATTTCAATAGCATGCGAGCATGAACAGAATAGATGACTAGTAGATTCTTCAGCTATCCTGCACCATACACATCTTCCAGCTGCTGCTTGCATAACTATTCCTCTTATTCGAAGCTTGTCAACCGTAGTGATTCTGCCCTGCAGAAGCCTCCATGAGAACATTTGAATTCTGTAGGGAGCTAGTTTCCCCCACGCCCTGGAGAGGGTAGCTCTGGTTGCAGCCAAAGTTGGAACAGTTGTTGCAAAGAGAATTCGGTATGCTGAAGACAAGGAATATGAACCCAAGGCATCTCCTTGCTAAGTCCACATATCATGTTCCTCTAATATTGAAGTTACAGATACATTAATTATCTGAAGTAGTTGATTTTCTCTCTCTTCCTCCCAAGAACGAAGAGGTCGACGAAATGTTAGCATATTAAGTTCTCCAACAGTCGCTCCTTGAATGATCTGATGCACAGTAAGGTCCTTTTGGCTAGATAAACTGTACAAGTCACTACAAAGAGTAGCTAGTGTTCCTTCAGAAGACCAATTAGTTTTCCAGAATAGTGCGCTCCTCCCCGAATGAAGCTGGAAGGAGATTTGGATGTTAAACTAGACTTCATGGGCCACTGTTTGCCAAATATCACCTACACTCTCAAAGTGTTGTCAGGTAGTGTGAGGAGATATATCTCTGCCATTCGATCTTTAGGTTGGAAGTACTTCGAACGGATTACTAACTCCAAAGGCTATCCTTTTCAACCTTGAATCTCTATATCCATTTTCCTAGGAGTGCAATGTTCATCTGTCGAGTATCCCTGATTCCCACCCTAGCAGACGCTTTATCTAAGAATAGATGTATCCACTTAATCCAATGTCCTGGTCTCTGTGCACCTGGTTTGTTCTGCCACAAGAAGCGAGTGAAGATGGAAGTTATCTGCATAGCAACCTGCAAGGGTATCAAAAACATTGACGAATAGAATATTGTTATATTAGTTAAAGATGTCTTCAATAAGGTTACTCGCCGTGCAAAAGATAAGAATTTGTTCTCCCAGCAGAAGAGTTTCTAGTTCAATTGATCAGTTAGAGCCTTCCATGTGTTCTTTCTCCCTAGATGAGCCCCCATATGTAGACCAAGGTAGATAAAAGGAAGTGTATCACTTAGGCAATGCATTGTCTCTACAAAGGAAAGAAGTCTAGGGGTGGGAAGGTTAATTCCATAAATTTGGCTCTTCACAAAGTTCACCGATAGTCCAGACAAAATTTCAAACGTATGGAGGATACATTTCATTGCTTGAACATTTTTCTCAGCCCCTTCAGCAATAAAAAGTGTGTCATCTGCATACTGCAAATGAGACACCATGATTTGGCCTACCATAGCACCCTCAAGTACATTCAGATTTGTTGCTTGGGCGAGCAGTAGGTGTAGCCCTTCATCTACAACTGAAAACAGCAATGGGCTAAGAGGATCACCCTGCCTAAGACCTCTTCTCAGCATGAACTCTTTGAACGGACTGTTGAAATGCATTCTTGAATCCAACCACACCATTTATCAGAGAAGCCAAGCTTGCGTAGCATCAGGTCAATGAACGACCAACTAATGGTGTCGAACACCTTTGTGAAATCAACTTTAAACATGATCAGAGCTCTGTTGTTCCACTTGTAAAAGTGCACTACCTCCTTCGCAACAAGAACACTATCTAAAATTTGCCACCTTTTAAGAAATCTATTTGATTTCTAGAAATAATTCTCACCAGTACTGAACTTAGTCTTGTTGCAAGGATCTTGGCCTGTACTTTGTAGGCACAACCAATCAAGGAGATGGGCATGTAGTGATATAGAGCAGTGGGATTTGTGATCTTTGGGACCAATAACATCCATGTGGAATTTAAGCCGCA
The DNA here is from genome assembly GCA_025802335.1 of Pinguicula primuliflora. Taxonomy (NCBI): domain Eukaryota; kingdom Viridiplantae; phylum Streptophyta; class Magnoliopsida; order Lamiales; family Lentibulariaceae; genus Pinguicula; species Pinguicula primuliflora. The sequence goes on along the minus strand of JAOYMZ010000025.1, from coordinate 378,629 downwards.
AGCAAGCTTCCCAGATTGATGAAATTCTTTAATGAATGCATAAAATTCACCCTGAACCATGTTCCAATAAGTCTGCAAGAAAAAGAAGTTGAATCCATCAGGTCCAACAACCTTTTTAGGGGAGCAGCTCCAAACTGCATCCCTTATATCTTGATTAGTGAACTCAGCTGTAAGACTATTGCCTTCTTCAACTGTGAGGGTCCGTTCTGCAGGTATATCCAGATCAAGTTGGACCTTGATATTACTTTCATAAATCTTTCTGAAGTGTTTCTTAACAGCATTTTTGACGACATCGACTTCTTCACTCCACTCCCCATTGACCTCCAACCCTCGAATGGCATTCCACCAATAGTTGGATCGTAGTTTAGAGTGAAAAAACTTGTAGTTTCTATCTTTTTCCTTTATCCAAGAGATCTTAGATATTTGCAGGGTGAGTTGCTCTCTATCTGCCATGGCTTTCTGCAAGTCTAACCAATTTTGACGCCTGAGAATCTGGTCTTCAGTAGATAATATCCCAATTACAGCTTCAAGATCAAAACTGTTCAACCCATGCTTCAATCTTTCCACTCTAAGTAGATATTCCAAAATTCAGTACGGTTCGGGTGATTCAATTTCTTCCACAAATTTTTGAGTTTTTGATGTAGAATATAGCCCTTAGAACCTGTGCATTGTAAAGCACTCCATTCATTGCAGACAACTTCATCAAAACCTTCATGGTTATTCCAACAATCTAGAGATTTGGTAGCTTTTGGTCCCCAATCTATATCCTCTCTTTTCAAAATGATAAGGTAGTGGTCTAATAACGAACGTTCCACAACATATTGAAACAAGTTTGGCCAGTTCCTTATCCACCCCTCGTTCAGTAAAAAATGGTCAGGTCGGCTGCTAGAGGTGCCTTTTCCAGCATAGCAGGTAAAATGGCGTTGCTGTAGTGGTAAATCCACCAACTTTGCATCTAGAATGAACGAATTGAAGTCTATCATTTCTCGAATGTTGGGTGAGCTCAAGCTGTTCCGCTCTTCAATTCCCCTTACTGCGTTGAAATCACCAACAATACACCAACATTCTGATTGTTTTCGCATAATATTCGCTGCAATTCTAGCCTATATATCCCTTTTCCCTACTATTGTTGCAGGTGCATACACATTTGAGATATTAACCACTGTTTGACTCCCTCCCCATATGTCAGATACTCTGAGAAACCCTTCCTCCAAGTGTGAATCACTCTTCACGAATTGATCTTCCTTCCATATACATAATAGACCACCATCGCATCCTACAGAAGTTTGACAAAGCCAGCCAAAACTGTTGTGAGGCCAGATTCTTGCACATTGCCTATTCGTGAAGCTCTCACATTTTGTTTCCTGGATGCAGATGAAATCTGCTTGCACCATGCCAATGATTTTTCTCATATACGACTTCTTCATCAAGGTGTTCAATCCCCGAGTGTTGTAGCTCGGGATATGCATTTAACTTAAAGAATGTGTCGCTAGATCAGATTCTTTGCTTCCTAAAGCTCTAAATTTTGATAGTACCTCTGTGTCTAAATTCACGTAAGCCTTGATGATGTCAATCTTTGCTTCCTTAGATGAAACCCCCAGTAGCTTAGCAGTTCTCCACATCTCAGCATGTTTAGAATCTTTACTGAGAGCAATATGAGAAGGTATTACCCCTAATTCTGTGTGATCCATTTCCAGGTTGACTAGCTCCTCACTTATGCCATTATGTATTGGGGTCTGTTGAGAGTAATGTTCATCTAATTGTGGACTTCTAACATTCAGATCAGACTGTGCTTCTGAGGAGGAGAAAGTAATATCAATGCCCCTGTAGATTTTTGAGAGAGTTTTCGGTATCAGGTCAAGAAGGAATTGTAGACCAAAAGGGTCAATACCGGAGCTTGGAGTGTAGGGAGTGTTCCCTAGCTCAGAATTGAGAGTACTCTCTAGTCGGGTTGTATCTGCATCCATGAAATTCAATGTTCTACTGATATTATTTTTCTGCCCAACTATGCCAATTTTCTGATGTTGTAGAGCGATCAGAGCTATAAAACCACTAGTTTTCTGCACCTTAGACACCTTCTGCTTTGCAGTGTAAGACAGTTCTTTACTCTTCCATGCCATTTTCCCGAAATCCGACCTAGTAGTAACTATGCTCAAACCTCGATCTATTTCTCGCACACTTACCATATCAGCCTTACTCTGTTAAGCTAACGCTTCTGTAGGTAATTCAGGGACCAATTCGCCTTCTATCAAGCTGTCTTCCATAACTCCAATTTTAACTACCTCCTCTAAGATTTTCATCGGGGAAGCTACTTGCTCTTGAACAGTCTGGTCAACCTTCCCCGCTGCATTGAAGTTCAGATTGAAGTCTTGCTGGTCATCGTAAACAGCAGAACCAACAGCTACATCCAGCACCATTCCAGAGTTACTTGTAGTAGATACCATTTGTCTAGCTGCCACTGAGCCCTTATCTTTTGCAGAATGGTGTGTTCGAGGTCTCAGCTCTAATCGCTGAGTAGCTAAATCCAATGCAGGACAGGACTCATTTAATACTCCTCCAATTTTCGTAGCCACCTCTTTAGACTGGAGTTATTTTTTGAGTCTTGTGGCTTTGCAAAGGTGCTACGTCCTTATGAATTGCTGTTCAAAAGTCTCATCCCCAGAGTTGATGTGTAATTTCTTCCTGACCAAATCATTAAAATTTGATAGGACCTGAACCCGAGCAAATAACATCTTTGTCCTTTCTGTGATTCTTTTTTCAATCTGTAGCACCTCCCCAACTTTCAAAGCAGCTTCATTAAACAATTGATCATTCCAGCAATGTAAAGGTGTACCAATGATACATAACCAAACAGGTCTCAGCAATCTACCTTTGACAACTTTCCACGATCGCATATTACAGACAGAAAGAAGCTCTTTAGTCTGTAAATCATTAATGAGTTTCAGTTCATTTCTGCATATTCAAGCTTGAATAACACCTCACCTCCTTTTAGCCTCACCACAGAGCTGTTAGAGTAGTTTTGTTGCTCCAGAATTCGCTGCATAGAGTGTAGATCAAGCATAGGTACCAGAAGACCTACCAAGAAATTCTCCAACTAGTGCTGGGTTTCAGGGAGAGGAATGAACTCCAAAGTTTCGACTTCATCCTCTATTAGAGGCCTGGCTACATGAAGTAAGCTTTTTTCCTGAGTAGTTGGGGTCTGGAACTTGTTGAATCATCTCTGGACCTTGCTAGATTGATTTCCAGCGACATTGTTCTAACCTTGCAAACTTCCAAACCTGCAACACCGAAGAAATATCTATATTTTTGTCAAATCTAACAAAGCCATAGCGCTTACCTTGGATCTCCAGGCATGTTGGCGCGTATATATCTCGAACCTAGCCATGTAAATTGAAGAAACTCCACATTTCCTTCTTTGTCCAGCTAGGAGGAAAGTTAGTAATAAAGAACAAGATTGTGTTTGATCTAATTTTTTCTATAAAATATGGCATCCTCTTTTTTGGACTTGTTCATTTCCCGTTGGCAGCTGATTTAGAGCCTTTGCACCAATCTTTTTCCGGCGATTGCCTACCGGAATCCAAGCCATTTCAGATTCAGGCAGATCTGCTCCTTCGGGAAAGGTTTCGGGAAAGGTTTCAGGTAAGCTTTTAGCATTGGCTTCAATGCCTTTGCCCTTTTCAGTATTCAGAATATCAGATTGACTGGGCGGGATATGTAGTATTTTCGGCATACTGGCCGTTTTTGCCCCGCCATTTACTGCAACACTAGATTTTGCGTAGAATTGGGACCAGATGCGAGATTCCACCACTTATATATATTTGCATTTGAATTTATTATTCTCATACAAAAAAAGTTTATACATAAATTTTTAAAATAGCTTTATTCCAATATGTTTTCAGTAATAACTTATGCAATACGATAGGTTAGTTTTGTCACTTTTTTACACAAAAATAAATAAATAAATAAATAAATAAATAAAACACTTGTATTCCAAATTATTTTTTTAATACAAAAGAAGCCATATGGCCAAGATACAAACAAAAAAAATCCAAGGAGACATCTGTAGTTTAGAGAGACCTTCTCCTCAGGGACATACCTTCAGCGACAAAATCCCCTGTGTCCCAGACAATAAATTTTGGCCATTAGATTGAATTTGACGGCCCAGATTACACAAATAAAAATGTCTCCTCTTTGAGGAAAGAAAAGCTGCATCTTTCTTCTTCCGACATATCAGTATCAGCCCTCCAACTCCTTTCGCTGCCATCCCTTCATCGCCCATCAGCATCAACCCCCCAATTCCGGCCCAGCAGCATCAGGCGGATCCCTTTGTCTCCCATCCCACGCCGACACCAATTTCCACTGCTCCCCTCGGATTACTGAGATGGATCCCACGGCGGCGACGAGAAGCTACCTGGCTACGGCGGCGATGAGAAGCTACCTGGCTACGGCGGCAACGAGAAGCTACCTGACCGGTCAAGGCGTAGCAGCAACCAAAATCCGTGATCTTTGAGCCCGAGGAGTCCATTCACATCAATTCGTCGCCGCAATTCACCAGGAAAGATTGGTGTTCTTCCATCGCCGCTGCAATTTGCCGGGAATATTGATATAGGTGACTATCTCATGTAGTTTTTCGCTGAAATGTAAAAGTCTTAGATACAAACACTTACTGGACACTGCGATAAACATGAAAAAATTGGCCGGAATCAATGTTTAAGACTTACTGTCTATGACGGTGAGACCGGATGTGTGGCTTCTAACTTTTTCTTAGGAGGAAGACATTTCAGATTTATTTTAATTTGTGTAATTTTGGCCATCAGATTAAAATCTGATGGCCAAAATTTATTGTCTGGGACAGAGGGGATTTTGTCCCTGAAGGTATGTCCCTGAGGAGAAGGGTTCTCCTGTAGTTTAAGCGGAGGGACTGACAAGAGACAGATCAGAAGTTACCTCTTGCAGCAATGAATTCTCAAGAGCAAAGACCGTGGAAAGGGCCGAAATTTTTTTTATTTACCCTGTCAGAGCCTTGACTTTGCGGAAATGTCCGGCCGTGCAGTAGCCAACTGCGCGGCAGGGCTCCGCGCAGTAGCCAACTGCACAGATTATACTCCGCGCAGTTGAGTACTGCGCGGCCTTTTCCTTCCTGCCCCTATAAAAACCCACTCTTCTCCTCACATTTCCTCACACCTCCAAAAACACATCTCTTCAACTATCATCAAGGAGCAGCTACCTTTTG
>JAOYMZ010000025.1:336876-373296 GCA_025802335.1 Pinguicula primuliflora | reverse complement strand
CATAACATGTGATACAGGGCTGACTGCTAATGGAGCTCCAGGAAAAGATACCCCATTCTGATGTTTTTTCTTCGAGAGCTGGTGGCTTTCCAACTGTATTTTTAGGTAGTGTAGACCTGTAACCGTAGGCAAGGCATTATGGGGAAGACAAGACCTGGATACGCTGCCACGCCCTGCTTGAGCTTTGATCTTAGTAGTGATGATCTCACGGATAGTAGGACGTAATCTTTGGCTTGACAAAGTTCAAAGAAGAAAAAGGAAGAATGAAAACTAAGTTAGAAAAATATACAAGAGCTACTAAGTAATATTACCAGATAGTATAGTACAATACATTTTAAGATTTGTCCCACTAACTGTCTGAGTTAGAGAATTTGAAACTCCCTTCCCACAGTGATAGAATGGCCAACTACAACTTTTCCAATAGAAATTAGAAAATATGGTCCTCGGGAGCTATGATTCTCCTATATATATAAGTTTTGGAAAATAACGGCAATCAAGTGAATCTGCTGTTTCTTAACATTATGTCGCAACAAATTAGTGTTAAACGCTTATTCAAGATTTTTTTTATTTTTTTTTCTTATTCAAGATTAAATTACTATGCTTATGCAAAAATATAATAACAATAATAATGAACCAATATCATTCCATCTTGCTCTGGGGTATGCGAAGCAAACAAAATCTAGCTACTTCAATAATTTATTTGGACTAAATATCGGCCTGCAGTTCCCATATTATGTTTGTAGCAGAACCGTTTTGTGTCTGCATGAATATGAGAATAGGACTGCCATCACCCACTGAAACATGTAAGCACAGGATTGCAGGTGACATTGTTTTGTTTCAGTAATAATTATACATGATAATTGTCAGTATTTCTACTGCACAAGAATAAAATCCTACCACAGTGCTTTGCTAAAAAACATAATAATAAATAATACCGCAGTAGTCGATGTACCTCAGAAATAGACAACCAGAAGCAGCAAACTAGGAGATAAAGAGCCTATCTAATCGTCTTCAAGTATCAGCCTTGACAACGTACCATATTATAGCACCTGCAGCAGCTACTTTTCCAAGCATGCAGAGGCATTCAACCATTGTATGCAAATACTTGACATGCTGTGGTGCATCGCTTTTTCTCATTGCTTCCTGCACCAAATTTCACGCATTTATTCAGTTCATTGGACAGGCGAACCAAGTTAGTCTACATATCTATGGAACTTTTTTGAATACAGCAGCATACAACAAATTCGTCAGGCGTTGAATCTGATAACCAGATAGGAGTTTGCTGAGATTGAAATTTTGCATCCCTTGCACCACTGTCAACACCATTTACTCCCAATGAAGGATTACTTCCATCGGGGTAAGCATCACCATGCTGACCAATCATGCCATCCTCATCTTGGTCATTATATGATGCAACGCTGAGCAGGATTGCGCAGGGAAATGGGTTAAGAAAAAAACAACAGATTATATAAGGAATTTAAGTATGGATTTTATTTCGATCTCCTAGAAGTCTAATATAAATAAGAGGATTTGTTGGAAACATAAAATACAGAAAGCAAAGTTGTTCGAATCATAGAGCATCCATAAGGTTACACATTTAACTAACTGTTGTTCGTTCCGAAAAAAACTGTCGCCATAAACCCATGTTGAAAGTATAAATAAACTTAAATCCATGTCATAAACCAAGGGATTCCATACAACTGCAAAGGGAAATAGGTGCAAAACCATGATGCCACAAGCTTAAACCAGAGGTAGCTCATGCCAAGAGTGTGGTGAGGCATAGTGCAATAATTGCAAAATGATGTCACTCTCGGCAAGTGATAAATGCAGGAAAGCACTGTTGCAGTGTTTCAGTGTCAATGAGTCCTACCACACAGAAGAAATTGGATACAATAGCAGCGTAAATAATAATGCCACCAGGATACGATGCCAAACTGAAAGATCACCAGCAACTGAAGGATAAATGGTTCATTTTATGTCATAAGTAAAATACTAGTCTTATCTTACCCTGCATCAACAGAATTGGGTCTATACAATCTATCTCCAGGACCATGCGTTTCACTATTATTATCTCCTTTCAATGTCCTTGTTCTTCGAGATAGAGAGTATGAATAATTCATGGAGAATGTAATAACTGTGGAAGTTGGAAGGGTATCATCACTTTCACTTATACTTGTGGTAATAGAGCTGCCAAGGGAAAAGGTGCAAAACAGGGTGAAACAAAAGCAAGGAGCTTAGTCGAGACAAAAAGAAAAGGGAAACAGGAGAAATAATAAAATGTAAGAAGAACCGATCTCAAAGAAATCAAAAGTAATACATTCAAAAAGCTGTGTGGAGGCAGATTGATGTGAATCAGCATTTTTGTTAAAAAAAATTCATTGATATGCTTAAAAACGTAGTCTCAACGTAAATAAAAAAAGGTATGCTTCACAAAATTGCAATGGGAAACTCTGAAATAAATTAATGATAAATTTACTGGTTCAATCTACTAAAATTATACCTGTATTCACCCTTATTGTAGAGATGGACATGCAAATCCTCCAGAACCTTATAGAAGATTGTTCCTCGCAACTTTGTTAACTCTGATCGAACATCTTGAAGTGCACCTACCTGAGCCAAATGGATACAGATCATCAAGCTGTGCCAATTCTTACACCACTTTTATATTTCAAACTTCAAGAACTCAAACTATAAATAGTGGTCACTTTCAAGGCCACTGCACGAGGAGAAATAAGTTCTTGTGAAAAACAGAGTGCTGATTTTCAAAGGACCTCAAGAAAGGCATGATATAAAATCAGGAACTCTCTCTTCAAAAACGTGTTTTGTGTAATTGGTAAAGGCCCTGATTAAGTAGCCCCCTTGTATATGATACCCAATCAGGTACAAATTCCTCTGATCGATTCTGATTTCTGAGCATCTACTTATTATTTGTTAGATAGAAGCTTAATGGATGACGGATAGGTTAGAAAACAAGCATAAGATCACCAGTGGGAAATGTGAAGACTTTCATATAGAATCGTCAGCACTCATACAATAAACTTGGGAAAACTCAAATATTGGCAAACTCTCAGTAACGAAGAGAACAGTAAGACTAACCGTTTGAAGACCCTCTCTCTCAAGCATTAACGTTGACCGAACATGTAATTGCACGGCAGCATAAAACTGTTTCTCTACGATAAGCTTTTCTATACGAGCTGGCACCTGTAGACGTTGGAAGATACAAACTAAACAGAGATAAGCTATTAAGGACTGATGGGAATTACTTCTAAACTATATAAGCATCCAGAAAAAACAAACAGCTTGACGTTTGAGATCGCAAAGTCGATCAGTTCCATCTGCCAGTATTTCAATAAGCTAACAGTCACACAATGTCAAGGAAGATAAATGTTTAGAGATTTGCGAGAACTTCTGCATTGTGATTGCAAAGAAGTTGTCTTCACAAAGCAAAACCTTTGACTGCTTGAATTTTATCAGAGTCATCAAGAATAATTAATCAACAACACAGGTATACAGAATCTAACCAATTTAACCTAAATTGACAGCTGCAACTACAAGATCTACATATGCGAAAAAGCATCAAGGAATAACTAAGAATTACTGCACAAAGTATTAATGTAAATATAACCGAAAACAATCTTCAAGTATATCGTCACATGTGTGGCATTGCTGGTAGATATAGAAGCATGCATGATGCAATCGGTAAACAAAGATGAGCTTACACATACACCCAAATCGAATGTCAAGTGGTACAGCATAACGACAAATCTATCAATATATAGAGAGAAAGAGATACACTTCGTGGCAGATTATGGCCTTAAGTGGTCGTTAATTCATAATTCACCATGGATAACAATCAGCGGATGAAGTCTAGGCCAGTGGTCAATAAACAGAAGAAGTCAATGAGTACAATTTCCAGCAGCAACAAAAAATCCAATAATTTATCAAATCAAAAGGAAAAGACAATGAGAATCAAGGCTGACCTTAGCTAAGCTTTCAATTTGGTCTAACAAAGATATGATGTGCCGCAAAGTAACAGACCGGTACCATAACTGATGTAACTGTTTGTTGTGAACGCCAAGATGTTTTTTTGCCTCTGCCAAGTCAGCCTTCAAAGCACCTATGCTTTCAGCAGACTCACTAAATAGCCGCAAAATCTGAGTGATAAACATATAAAGCAATGAAAATAAGGTGCAGACATGAGTTAAATTAAGTATAGGGAGAAACATAGAATTGGAAGAGATCACTTTCAAGGAGGGAAGAATTAATTTTTCAAAGAGAACTGGACATAAGCTCATAAGAAAATTGTTGCAACAACCAAGTTTACAAATGCTAGGATCAACTTCTCAGTGGGCAAACCTCCACAAGTTCTTATGTGTTCAATGCTTTTCTGTTCTTAATATGCTTAATATGATGCTGAGATCATGGTTTCTCGGAATGGATGGAACAGAAGTAAAAAAGAAAGGATAGAGAAAAAATGATTCTTCATAATGCTTTTCCGATACTTCTTTCACAAATTATTTCTGCACCTCCTATTTCTGACCATTAATGGTTGCAAGTAACAATAATCAATACCGTGGGTCGTGTGTTGATAAAAAATAAGTAAAGCAAACTAAAGACTGATTTTTGTAAGACTATTAATTTTGTCTCCATATAAGAAGCTAGAGAAACATAATATATTGGGAATGATAACCTTGGATGTGCAATATATCTCACAAGGAATATGACGAAAAAAGAAGTCATAGAAGGTGAAACAAGCCCCGCTCTCGATAAAGCAAGTATACCAAGATGAAAACATTTCTAAGGGAGATGGTATACTGTACGCAAGGGGAAGGTACAAGCATTAACTACGGAAAGACCTGAGAATAGTTTTGGATCGCTTTATTGAAGCCACCATGATATGCATGAACAACTTCATCGACAACTTCTTCAATAATATCACTCTGCTCCTTTAAGACCCTCACTTCTCCCTCACGATCCTTCGAGGTCAATATACGTACAACATGAGGTAATGAATCAAACCGTGCTGCAGCCCAACTTTCATCTATTCTAGAAAGTTCATCCTTTAGATACTGCAAGTGAAATGAAGCAATTTAAGAAATAAACATTCAAATAGCCCCAACATCAATAACAGTTCATTAATTACCAAAAAAAAATCAACAAAAGTTCATTAAAATAACATGCATGTTGCAAAGACAGGAGGATACATGAGCACAGACCAAGCAAACTTATCATAAGAACCTTATCCAACAAGTGTGGACAATCATTCCTCGAATTTACGAGTTCAAAAACAAATAAAAGCCTGAGTTAATTTGTTATATAAAACTGGGTGAAGGTATCCTTAAACCATTACCATGCCACATCAATAAAAGTATCTTTTCTAGCAAATAATTGCCTAAGACATGCAAGAGAGAGATATCCATCAAGATCAATTTAGTTCAAGAAATAAAGCCGAATACATCAAATCAAGATCCATATCGCTTATAGAGAGAAACTCCAACTATTCTCTGGCACACTACACTCGTCACCAGTCCGTGTTACACTTGCAACAAAAGCAGAAAATGGAGATCATGGAATCGAATTTCATATTCAGTTTAAATGACATTAAATAAACCCTTTAAACACGTGAAGCTAATAGTTAGTTAGACCACTAAACAAGCCCTTAAGCACGCAAATCTGTTAAGTTAAATCATAATGAAGATAAGAATCAGTTTAAGAGAAAGGGACGACTCACAGATTTATCCCGCGAAACGGGAAGGCCGTCGAAGATAGACATCTGAATCAAACAACTCAATCCCAACTCCAAGTGACCTGGAGCGAAAAAAAGATCACACCAAGTACGGAAAATCAAATGCAATAAATGATTCGAACATCACAACCATCACTTGCTTAATGCAACTGTGATTACTGGATCTGCCCAGACTATGGGTTCAGGACAATGAATCGAACGCTAAGCAATGTTACGGGTATTGAATTTTTCATATTTCTGAGGATTATTTATTTGATGGCATGACTCAGAAGGTCCACCGAGCTGGAAGTGCTGGGGAGAGAGATGATGCTAGGAGACCGGTCGTCTGCGTCTTTTGCATCAAAGTTTGCACCTTGTGTATGGATTTGGTCATAATGATCAAATAGTATTTTTTTTTTTTTTTTGATAAGTAAAGCTTTATAAAAAGTTTTGGTACAAATTGGGCTATTTACAGTTGTACCCTCTTAAATTCAGTACATTTTATTCTCTCATTCAAAATTCAAATCGCCTTCTTCTTCCTTCGTTTTGTCGAACCTGAGTCTCGTGCTGATATTTCCTCCAAAATTCTCCAACTTTTGTACACCCGTCAGCCATCAGTGCCGAAAACACCCGCTCGTCTGGTTCAAATAGTATCTGGTCTTGTTTCCACTTTTCCAGTTATTCTCGATATTATAGGGAGTTCTTTTAATAAATTTATTTTCATACATTTTTTTAACAACTTACGGAACACTAGCCTCTAACACCATTGCCCAACAAACCAAGGTCCGATGAAGGATTTGAACGTCTGTATCGTTGCGGGCTTCTACCAGAGTTTCCTCTGGCTTCACCTCGCTCAGGCATAGTTCACCATCTTTCGGTTCCCAAAAGGTATGCTCACTCGAACCCTTCTCAGCAGATCAAGGTCGGTCGGTGGTGCACCCCTCGAAAGGGGATTGTGTCTGTCGGCTTCCTTGCGTCTGCGGGTTTACTCACCGTTGACTCACACACATGTCAAACTCCTTGGTCAGGGAGAAGGAGTTGAGGCTTGGCTTGAGAATTTTACAAAGACTCATGCACTAGGTTAGTGGTAAGATGGTGAAGAGTTCGATTTACCTCCAGAGGATGCAGAAAATAAGTAAAAAGGGACGCGAGTAGCGCCCACAAACCGTGCCTCGCAAGTGTCCGCGCACCGTGCTTCGCAAGTGTCCAACATATTAAGGATTGACAGACTATGAGCTCTTTCTTGATTCTATGGGTGGTGGTGCATGACCATTCTTAGTTGGTGGAGCGATTTGTCTGGTTAATTCGGTTAACGAACGAGGCCTCAGCCTGCTAACTTAACACTCTAATATTCACTCATTATCTCAATGACAATACTTGTAGTTACATTTGTCTATTAATTTCAGTCGGACTATACTGTTTCATACTTATACAAAACTATTATAACATTCAAATCTTATTAAACATGTACTTAACAGCCTGCCTATATACCTAATCATGGTTTTACAACCCCCGTTTGGCATAATAAGACGCATGGAAAGACTGATGTCAAATTTTTTCTGGGGGTGGTCTGATAACAAGAAGAAGATACACTGGCGGTCCTGGTCTAATATTTGCCTCCCTTCATCCTAGAGAAAATTGTGAGTGTTACAAGGAAAGATTGGGCTTCAAGACTCTCAAATGCGCTGTGGGCATACAGAACTGCATTTAAAACACCTATTGGCATGTCACCTTTCAGATTAGTGTATGGAAAGGCTTGTCATCTGCCAATGGAGCTGAAATTTCATCGTGATAGGATAGATCATTGCAATTGTTGGTCTTAAATGAGGAATTCCTAGTAAGCACGAGTCATCAGCTCGCGTTGACTACGTCCCTATTATAACTGAAAAGAAGAGGACTTACTCTTGGAGAAGGCACCATTTTCAGGAGTGTGTGATAGCACAGTGTGCTCTTCTTGAAAACCCCTACAAAAGGTAATGTTCACATACTCACATGTTCACACGCTTCACGCTCACATGCGCACACGCTTCACGCTCACATGCGCACACGCTCACACACTCACATACTCCCACACTCCAGCTCACACGCCCGTGCTCAAATGCTCACATGCTCAGGGCGCGTAGTTGTGTGGGTGTGTGAGCATGGAATGTGGATCGTATGAGCATGTGAGTATTTGAGCGTATGAGCGTGGGCGTGTGAACGTGTGAGCAGATAATTTGATAATCTCAACGAAGGTGTTACCTCAATAGTTCCTCCGCCAGTAACAGATAGCTTCTCCCATAGGCTGTTTGAATCAATGTCTTCCGAGGAGCCAGAATTTCCTCTAGCTACACCCCGTTCAGGCATAATTCACCATCTTTTGGGTCCCGATAGGTATGCTCACTCAAACCCTTCTTAGAAGATCAAGGTTGGTCGACAACTAAAAAAATAGAGTGTATTATAAGGAACTTGCTGCATCTACAATCCAGGTCGTACTAAGTTTCTTTTAATTGTTTTTAAGATGAGAAGACTTGCATGTTTGCTACTTGCACTCTGGTACAGATCCTATGTTAAATGTTATGCAATATGCCACTCTACAGGTTCAATCTCAGTTAGGTGCAATAGGCAAAGAAACATCCACCAGCACCTTATGAGAAATCAAAGTCTTTGGGTTCCGGGGGGAGTATGGTCGCAAGGCTGAAACTTAAACGAATTGACGGAAGGGCACCACCAGGAGTGGAGCCTGCAGCTTAATTTGACTCAACATGGGCTGTGATTTATTCTTTTCACAAGTTCGGGCCCTATATTATGGGAAGCAGAGTTGTGGTGTACTCGGAGAATTCATAACTGCAATGAAATTTTGAATGGTGTGTCGTCGGCACGTGGGCCGTGCGATCTATTGAGTTATCATGAATCATCGTAGTAACGAGCAAAGCCTGTCTCGACCTTTTATCTAATAAATGTGCCCCTTCCCAAAATTGGGGTTTGTTGCACATATTAGCTCTAAAACTAATACGAAAATCGAAAACATGAAAATTGGACATAGGTTGGTTTGATTGATTACTAAAGTTACTGATTATCACAAAACTATCTAACAATGAACCAAAGTTGTCACTCAAATGGATCAATTGAAACAACAAGAAACAGAATCAAGCAACAAGAGGAGAAAAACGCTTAATGGAACAATATCTCTCAGCGGATCGTGGAAGCAAGGCCACTTTGCCGCTTACAATACCCTGTCGCGTATTTAAGTAGTCTGAAAAGGATTTTGCCAACCGCTGATGGGAGTACTTCAACGCAGCTCCCACAGTGCGTCGGGAGCTTGGCCAATAACACGTGCCCTTGGGGGCCTAAACAGCCCCTACTGTGGGTCGGCAAGCGGACAGCGGGCGCGGGTGTCGCTTCTAGCCCAGATTCTGATTTAGAAGCATTCAGTCATAATCTAGTGCACGGTAACTTCGCGCCACTGGCATTTCAACCAAGCCTGATGATCAATTGTGTGAATTGTGGTTCCTCTCGTACTAGGTTGAACCTCTCCACCCTCTCCACTACGCGATTGCTCCTCCCTCTCCACTTCGCGACCGCGCACTGAGCCCAGCACCGCGCGACCGCATCTCTGGTCGTACAACATTGAGCTCGTGCGGCTGCACGTCCAGCGCCGACGCTCCAGCAGCCAAATTGGGCAGTTTCCATCCAATTTTCCAGTTGGGTAGCATGGGCTTTGAAAGGTGCTAGATAAGACCAAGAGCGCATCGCCACCAGAAGGGAGAAGACGACCAATGCACATCGAAAGGCAGACTGGCCGGCCCATCCCAAGGTCCAACTATGAGATTTTTAACTGTAACAACTTAAATATACGCTATTGGAGCTGAAATTACCGCGACAGCTGGCACCACTTGCCCTCCAATGGATCATCATTAAGGGATTTAGATTGTACTCATTCCAATTACCAGACTTTATTGAGCCCGATATTGTTATTTATTGTCACTACCTCCCCGTATCAGTATTGGGAAATTTACGCGCCTGACTGATCAGTTTTATATAAATCGTAGCTTGAAGTTTGATGAGAATGCATATTGGGATTGGATCGAGATGGCCGTCTCTAACAATTTGTCACTATGACAGGCGGGATCCCCCTTTGAGAGGTGCACCGTCGACCGACCTTGATCTTCTAAGAAGGGTTCGAGTGAGCATACTTGTCGGGACCCAAAAGATGGTGAACTATGCCTGAGTGGGGCAATGCCAGAGGAAACTCTGGTGGAGGGAAGCGGTTAAGACCATGCCTCTTGTTAACAGCTGCCCATAATGGAAGTCATGCTTGTATTGTGACTCCCACCGGCTTCATTTGCAGAAACTCCTCCTAATTTGGTGATTTGTGCAGGAAGGTGAATCGTCGGGAGGAAAAAAATCGTGGGGAGCAAGAAAAAAACGTGAGCAAAAATTATGCAGGAATTGAAACTAAAACGTGAAGGAAAAATGACCATTCGTGTTTGCATTTGTAGCCCATCAAGTTTTTGGCATTGTTGTCGGGGAGTAGTGCCCCTTTACATGTTTAGTTAGCAAGCACAATTCTTGGAAGGCCAATATTCATTTTGATTTGGCTCAAATGCTCCTTTTGAAGGTAAAACATGGGGAAACTAGGAGACCATTGTACTCGTCCTCACTGATTTGGGGCTGGACACAACGTTATAATATGAAAGTGTTTGGACATCTCTTTGTATTCCTTTGTTTGGGTTCGTTTGTGTTCGAGATTCACAAGGCAACCGTAGGGACGAAGAGGCAAGAGAAGTCTAAAATTATGTATTCTTTCTTCTCCTTTTGTTTTCGAGTTTAAAATGATACACAAAGACGTAGTTCAAGTTGGTCGAAATAATGGAATAATGATATTCAAATACAAAGCTGCTATGTGTACCAGAACTAATTTGTACTGGGCCCGACACAACGAATAGCAGAGCTCCATTGCTAATAGGAAAATTGGTCGCGGGCAGGATTTGAAACGCTTGAAATCATAATTTTATACGTATTTTGGTATGGTTTTACGTGCTTTCTGCTTATTTATGTTTTAGGGCTAAGTTGATGTTGAAGGAGATGGACAGACTAAAAAGAGGGAAATAAAGACCCAATTCTATCCTAAATTGAAGAGAAAGGACTATAACCCACATCACCTCGCCTCGCCTAGCATCCACTAGAAGTCCTCATCCTCTAATACATTCATAAACACAACTCAAACATCCAAAAACAGCAAGCAGAATGGAAAATGTAGCTGCCCATAGCCCTTCCATGACATACAATCCACATTCCTACCTTGAACTCAACTTCTCGTGCGTCACAAAGCCGTTGCTTTCCCTTTCTCCCTTCTCCTCAACTAATACACTCTGAACGAGACAGAAGAAAGAGTTAGCTCGCCCTATGGATTCACTCGCACGGGATCTGTGAAATCCCTTGGGCGGCGAAAGGGAATTAGGTTTAAATTCGCATGACCCTTTTCCATTGTTTTGTTGCTTACGTCGTATTTTCTTTTGGAGGGAGATCGATTAATTAGTGTTTCTTGAAGGTTATTATATTTTCTCTGTTCGTGTAGAAGTTTTCCTCTACACTCATGAAAGCTTCGAGAAGTACTAGCAGCAGTGTAACATTCATACTCATGATCTCTATAAGGAATCTACAGCATAGCAATGATCGTCCTAAAGAAGGTGGCATCACGAACAAGGAATCGAGAGAAGTTATAGTCACAAGGAATTCCTCCGCAAATGAGGAATTAATACAGAAAGCCAACAAGGATGATACCGGGCCAAATCGAGCCATGCCGCACGAATTGTAGTCTGGAAAAGCGTCCTCAGCGTTGGACCGGACTTAAGTTCCCTGGAAAGGGGCACCGTAGAGGATGAGAGCAGCCCCTCGTGCTCGAATGCTATCGGTGAGTCAGGTTGTTTGGGAATGCAGCCCCAATCGGGTGGTAAATTCCATCCAGTGCTAAATACGGGCGAGAGACGGATAGCGAACAAGTACCGCAAGGAAAGATGAAAATGACTTTGAAAAGAGAATCAAGAGTACTTGAAATTGTCGGGAGGAGGGTTGTTCATGCCTATGATGTTCCGAATCAAAGCTGAAAGTATCATTATTTTGTTGCTTTAGGTCTGGTTTGAATGTTGGATAGTGCGCAGTAGTCCTTGGTTTGCTGCAATTGTGTTATGATAATAGTGAGTTTTAGGGGCCTGCAACAAGTGAGAATGTGGAGCACCCTGAGGGTTGCTCCAACTCAATCTAGCATCTTTCATTCAATTAACTACCAAACTCATGTATAGCTGGGCCTCTTCGGAGGTATGCCAGCCAGTCTACCCATCACAGGGGGAATTTTTAGCTTCACAGCCTCACCTCCTTCAAATGAAAGGGAAGAAAAGATTTCGACATGAACGATTTGTTTGGTCTGTGGCAGCTAAAGCTAGGGGGACGATCCCTCGTGCCCAAGAGACCAATGTCGCGTGCCAAAGGGGTCAATCCGGTCAAGAGAATTTTCCGGTCAATCGATTATAGCTGTAAGTTTGTGAGATATTAGTGTTATTATATTGTATCAATTTTTAGAGTCATTGCTATTAGATTGTTGTTTGTGAGATATTAGTATGTTGGCCACCAGACCAGCAATATAGTTGAGTAGCAATTCTTTTTTATGCTTGATACTGGATTTAATCCTTTTGATTTTTTTTTTTTGGAAAAATATGCAGTTCTACTATGGATCCAAGAGTGAATTCCCCTCTGTTGCAGAAATATACTCTCCAAGTTCGCACTGAATTAGTACCCTTTATAAATCAAATTTTCAACAATTTGGATTATGCACTTTTGTCCTATAACAATTATGCAAGAGAAGCTGGTTTCAGTATAAGAATAAATTATAGCAAGAAGAGATTGAGTGGTGTAATAACTTGACGAAAATTAGTTTGTAGTAAAGAAGGATTGACAAAGTCAATACAGAAAGATGAACCAAACCAACAACCTCGGGATATAACCAGAGAAAAATATGGAGCAAGATTAGTAGTTGTTTGGAACAGGACAGAAGAAAATTATGTTGTCTCTCAATTTGAAGAATGTCATTCTCACTCACTTACGATACCAAGGAGGGTTCATTTGTTGCGATCTCACCGCAAAGTAACTAAGGTTAAAAAGAAGTTAACAGATCAACTAACACAAGCAAACATCCCGATTTGCCAACAAAGGAGGATGGAAAAAAAACATATTTCAGGTTCACAATAAAGGAGGATGAAGTGGGCAAATTGAATCACTATTTTTGGTCGACTGCGACTTAGAGAAAGTCATATGAGTACTTTGCTGATGTCGTGGTATTTGATGCAACTTACAGCACCAACAAGTATTCTATGATTTTTGCTCCAATAGTAGGGGTTAATCACTACCGACAGATCACGTTATTTGGTGTTGCATTTCTTAGCGAGGAGATGTGCGACTCTTTTGAGTGGCTATTTAAAGAATGGTTATTTGTGATGCACAAAGATCCACCAAAAATGATATTCACCGTTCAGGACGCAACCATGACAAAGGCTTTCGCTAATGTAGTATCCAAGTACATTTCATAGGCAATTTAAAACTATATTTCAAAGCATTTTTGTGTTATGTTGCTGATATTTTTTGTTGTTTTGGTAAATTTTCAAATATTGTATTTGACACATTATTATGAAGTTTTCTGAGAAAATTGGTCCAATGGCATATCAAGAATCATCTATGAAGCTAAGAGAATGCATATGGGACTCGGAGAGTGCTGGAGAGTTTGAATCACGATGGTTGGATGAGGTAAAGAAGAATAATTGGTCCCACAATGAATGATTGAATTGCATATTTGATATCGTGCTCGATGGGTTCCAACCGATACGAGAAGTGTCTTTTCTGCCCACATGACCAGCAGCCAAAGAGTGGAAATTACACATTCATTCTTCAAGAAGTACGTTTCGCATGAAAATTCACTATATGAGTTTATTATCCGGTTCAATGGTGCATGTGGATGCTTAAGATATAATGAAAGGGTTCTGAATCCTGTTGATGTGAATGAAAAGTCCAAGTTGAAGACACCACTGATCATTGAGGAATCAATGTGGCAGTTGTACACACAAGCTATATTTTTCAAGTTTCAAGATGAGGTATATGATTGTTTTCGGTATAGGGTGCAACAAACATTTGAAGACGATGGTCGTTTGAGGTATGAAGTGACAAGAATTGATGAGAATGATGGGAGGATACGTTTTATGAAGTTGAAAAGTTGTCAAACAAAATCACTTGTAGTTGTCTGATGCATGAAGGTGACTGAATTTCATGTCAGCATATGTTGGCTTACTTATTCAAACAAGACATTTAAAGATTGTCCGACCAATTCATAATGCATAGGTTGTATAAGGAATCTAAAATGAAGAGAAACATACCAACTCGGGAAGAAATGTTTGACGAACTCATCCCCGATCGTGGTTCATTATGAAAGTAAGAGGTGACAAATATTTAAAGCTCTTTATTAAGAGAATAATGATCAATACTTGTGAGAAATAATTTATGTATTAAAAAAGGCTAATGAAGTTCCTTTTTATTGATTCAAGTAATTATAATGCACCATCCATGACTTTTATGAACATAAATATAATTTTTTTATAGTAGAGGCCCCTATCCGTGACAATAATGGAAATTGTTGGACAAAAATGTGACTTGAGGCTCACTCAAATATTGGACCATCAAAATTTAGTTGAAAATAATTTTGTCTTATCTATGAAATAAATAGAATTATAATTTAGCTATATTCTACTATTAGGGGTTCTTTTCTCCTCCCGCGTGTTAAATTGTATCGAATTCTGATCTGAATCGTTGGATTAAAATTCAATAGTTCAGATTTATACATCAACTTAAAAACACTTTTGATCTGAAGTGTTGAATTTTGGATATCCAACCGTCCAGATTAAAATTCGATATCATATCATTCGGGAGGGAAAAAATCATATTATTAGAATTATTTTGAAATTAATCTTCTTACCTCTTCACTCTTGGACTTGGTGTTGAATCATATAAATTGGGCCAAGCCCAAGAAACTGCTTTCAGGCTTCTCTCAGACGCGAAGGCGCAGCCCATATTTTGTGTAGACTGGGGAATCAAAACTGTAGCTGCTGTTCGGTGATGGCTTTTTCCCAGCGGTCCTGTGCGAATGAAGGCCAATAACGGCGACCCTACATGCTCAGCAGGTATCATGACGGTGAAACTATGGCTATCGGTCCGGCTGGTGTTCGCCTTCACACACCGCAATTGAAGTACACGTCCAACCAGAGAGGTGCTTTCTACTTTTGTGGCATTTCTTGATTTTGGTATCTGATGGACTCATCAAATGACAACCCGCGTGCTCAATCCCCCAATACGCCCCACAGCCCTGTGCATTTCACCATTCAAACTACCGAAATTTCATATGCTGAACCTCCTAATGTTGTTCAGAACCGTAATCCGAATCCTAGCATTGGCTTGAGCCCCAGCGCCAGCACCGGCGCCAGCTCCAGTTATGTTCAAAAAGACTTCCTTTCGCCATCAATTCCCAAAGGTAAAAGACGGAGAAGAATTCGGAACCGCGAAAGAAATTTATCATCATTGTCCTTCAATAGTGGTCCGAGTAATGTAGGGATATATTCTGTAGCATCAAGTCCGGTGCAGTTTAACAAGGCCCAGATCGAGAATTCAACTGTTTTGTGGTCGAAAAAGCATGTGCCTAGTTCGTCTTCTGATAGTTTATCCAAGAAAACTGTTGATGATATGTCAGATGAGATAATAGTTATTAATAAGGACGCTACAGCTGAGGCATTGACTGCGCTGACAGCAGGATTCCCAGCCGATTCGCTCAGCGATGAAGAAATAGAATACGGGGTGGTGGCTGAGGTAGGCGGAATTGAACAGGTCAATTACATCCTAATTAGGAACCACATAATCGCTAAGTGGCGTGAGGATGTGTCGAACTGGATAACGAAGGAAATGTTTGTGAACATTGTTCCTAAGCATTGTAGAGAACTGTTGGACAGAGCATATAGTTACTTAGTTTCACATGGGTATATTAACTTTGGTGTGTCCCTGGCTATAAAAGATCGGATGATTGTAGACCATAATAAGCCTCATGTTATAGTTATTGGAGCAGGACTAGCGGGTTTGGCTGCTGCGAGGCAGTTGATGGCTTCTGGATTTAGGGTGACTATTTTGGAGGGCAGGCGGCGGGCTGGAGGGAGAGTTTATACAACAAAATTGGAATGTAATAATAAGAGTGCAGCTGTGGATTTAGGAGGAAGTGTGTTAACAGGCACATTGGGCAATCCATTGGGTATTTTGGCTCGGCAGCTATCACTGACGCTTCACAAGGTGAAAGATAAGTGCCCGCTTTATAGAGTAGATGGCACCCCCGTGGACCCCAATTTGGATAGGAGAGTGGAGGATAATTTTAATAAACTGCTTGATAAATTAAGTAATGTCAGGGTCTCAATGGGAGAAGTTTCACAGGATGTTTCTCTTGGTGCTGCTTTGGAGACATTTAGAGAAAATTTCAATCAAGAGGAGATGAATTTATATAATTGGCATGTCGCAAACTTGGAATATGCAAATGCTAGCTTAATTACTAGACTTTCACTCGCATTTTGGGATCAAGATGATCCATATGATATGGGAGGGGATCACTGCTTTCTGCCAGGTGGAAATGGAAGATTGGTACATGCATTGGCAGAGAATCTCCCTATTCATTTCGAGAGAACTGTCCAGGCCATCCGTTATGGCAGTGGCGGAGTACAAATTTCTGTTGTTGGAGGCCAGATATATGAGGGCGACATGGTTCTTTGCACTGTTCCGCTTGGGGTTCTGAAAAGTGGATCAATTAAGTTTATGCCTGAGCTGCCTCAGCGGAAGCTTGATGCAATAAGGAGGTTGGGATTTGGTTTGTTAAATAAGGTTGCGTTGCTCTTTCCAAATGCATTCTGGGGATCTGATCTCGATACATTTGGCCATCTCTCTGATCATCCAAGCCACCGCGGCGAGTTCTTTCTGTTTTACAGCTATGCAACCGTAGCTGGTGGACCGCTTTTAATAGCTTTAGTAGCTGGAGAAGCTGCTTACAGATTTGAGGCTGTAGAACCTGCTGAATCTGTTCAAAGGGTGCTTCGTATTCTTAGAGGTTGATCCTTTTCTGTTTCTTCAGTTGAAATTAGATTTCCATGAGTTGTTATTTTGATGTTCCCATGTTAGATGCTTAGTTGATAATTTTGTCACGTTCAGAGATACTAACATGCTTTTTAGCTTGAAATCTTTCTCAACGCTAATTGATGTTAAGCATAGCATGATCCTTCGTATATTGTATGCTTACCTTACTTATACTTCTAGTAGAATGCTCTTGTTATGGTTTGCGACGTTGCGCATCAGTTGCATTTACTGGGGCAAGATGTATATTTTTCAACACAGGGTACTGCTCCATAAGTCGAAGGGGCATGTCTGATTTGGTATTGCGGTTTTACTGGGGCGTATATCTTCAAGCACAACCCACGTAAAGGGATATATTCTGCTCACTGCAAATCTAATTTAAACCATCAATTTAATCATAAGATAGACTCGGTTCTGTTATCGAATCTTTAGTAAGGTAAATGAGAGTATTTAGATGCGTAAATTGATACTTCTGGTATTCCATAATCTTACTGAAGTTCTATTCTATTAACTCGTGAGCTGGTCTAACATGGTTTATTGCCTGCAGATATATATGAACCTCAGGGAATTGAAGTCCCAGAGCCTATCCAAACTGTTTGTACAAGATGGGGTGGCGACCCCTTAAGTCGTGGCTCTTACTCCAATGTTGCAGTAGGGGCATCAGGAGATGACTATGATATTTTGGCCGAGAGTGTGGGAGATGCGAAACTCTTCTTTGCTGGTGAGGCCACCAATCGGCGTTATCCAGCGACAATGCATGGTGCTTTGCTCAGTGGGTTCAGAGAAGCAGCCAACATGGCTCATTATGCTAGGGTTCGAACCTTGGGGTTAAAAGTTGAGCAAACCCCGTCACAGAATGCACACACTTGTGCTTCTCTTCTTGTCGATTTATTCAGGCAGCCGGATGTGGAATTTGGCAGCTTTAGTGTACTTTTTGGACAAAAGCATGCTAGTTCAATGGCAATTTTGAGGATTGCATTTGGTGGACAGCGGAAGAAACTAGATCCACAATACTCTAACAAGTTACTCTTTGAGCAGCTACAGTCTCATTTTAATCAGCAGCAGGAGTTTCACATATATACACTATTATCTAAGCAACAAGCTATTCATCTCAGAGATGTGAGAGGGGGTGATGATGGTAGGCTGAATTATCTCGAGAAGATTGGAGTCAAGCTAGTGGGAAGGAAAGGCTTGGGTTTGTCCGCAGATGCTGTGATTGCATCAATTAAGGCTGAGAGGAGCAACCGCAGACGCCAGAACCAGAAGTCTCCATCGGCTGGTGTGTGTTCTTACCTTAACTCTATGCATACGTGCATGCCTACGTTTAGACTGCACAGGAACTTTAGCTTAAGCACACGAAGTGAACGAATTAAGCATTTTTTTCCTTCTCAGATAGGTGTAATGTGGAACATATGCTTGTGAAGATACCTTTCGGTTCCCGTTTTACTTGATAGAAAGACACTCTCATTTTGTATGCTGTCTATCAAATGCTTAGCTTTCTGTAGAAAATCTTTCATTGAATAAAATTATCAGTAACCTTTTCCCCATATTGACAGGTTTAGCAAAGTTGGAAACAGGTTCAACGAAACAAAAGCCCTTCAGGTATGGTGTACCTAGAACTGCTAAAATTCTTCGCACCGGCAACAGATCTTCGAGTCCCCTAGCCAATGCCGAAAGTAAACTTCGTAATAGTTTTAATAATTTGGA
Source organism: Pinguicula primuliflora (assembly GCA_025802335.1). Classification (NCBI taxonomy): domain Eukaryota; kingdom Viridiplantae; phylum Streptophyta; class Magnoliopsida; order Lamiales; family Lentibulariaceae; genus Pinguicula; species Pinguicula primuliflora. The sequence continues at coordinate 354,686 of JAOYMZ010000025.1, read as the reverse complement.
GTCGAGAACACTGGCTGGTGCTAGTGGCTCCACTTATCCGCCATCAGTTATTGGTGTACGCGCAGTCAGCAGTAACAAAGACCGACCTCCTCCTCCAAATTCACGTGATACTGCTGATACTATTAGCAACATGAAGGGTTCTATGCCTCACACTTTGGACCATGACGGTGGTATAACAACTCCGTTCGGCTCGAATATGGGTTCGACAGTATCAAGCAGCAACAGTAATCTGGCTGGTCCAGATCCAAATGTTGATATTATAGTTTTGGATGACATTGAAGGTTCTGACCCTCCTGATTTTCTTGCTAGCTACGCAACTCCTGCAAGTTCACATAGCATAGGAAGAGCTTCAAACATCAATGTCACCCCATCTTTCCTACATCTGGATGTTCAGACGGGCCTGGTGGATGATAACAACGTCAACGTTGTCAGTGGTGATGGCTCAGTTGCTGATCCTTCAAGTTCTCAAATTGGAACTGCAGCAGTAAGCAGTTGCCACAGCCTAGAACCATCGAACATGATTGATGGTAGCTTTCATCCTCAAAATCTTGCTGGGGATATTTCAGATAGCGTTAGTTGTATGGCTAATCAAGATAATATATTCGAAGATATAATGAATGAACTGCTTCCCCCTTCTAGCTCAAACACGTGGCGGTTCAATGGAAAATTTTAAGTATCTTGTGTAGAAGGAAGAGCGTTGTGCTGTTATATGTTTACATACGTTGTAAATCTTTGAGCGTTGTGCTGTTATATGTTCACATACATTGTACATTTATCGATTGCTGAAATCTAATCTACATTGGTACTTTGGCTGCTTACTCTTGATTGAACTTGAGAATTTTGTGTACATATAATTCTTCTTCTTTATCCAATTTGGAATCATCCAATTTGGCTTGAAATAAGATAAATGCTAAAGATACACCACCAAACCGAAGGAAATCGAATGACTGCTAAAGGTGAGTGTGAGTCTTATACAGAAATACATACACCAATATTGATTTGTGTGTTTCTGTGCTTAGTGGGGCTCATCCAGTCTTGATTCAGTTTCTCTTCCGGTTGCGTAGCATCCCTTGTGAAATAATGTCACAGGCACAAAGCTGTTTTTCTACGAAAACAATATCCTCATCCTGTTGGGAGTGGGAGTATGATTGCGTACATCTTACCCTCACCAGACCCTACTTAAGGACGAAATTTACTAGGTATGTTTGGTTTGGTTTGATGGCACAAAGCTGTTTTTCTCATTGCTTGCTATTGATCTTGTCTTGAAACTACTTTTCAGATTCATGATTACAAAGCAACCGGTAAAAACATTCACAAATTGCCACAGTCAAATTAAAAGCATTTAAAAATTAAATAATTTACTACGATTAATCAAATTAATAAATGGACGAACAATATTAGAACTCGAAAGAAGTGCTCCTAAATATAATGTCCGGAATTAAAAAAATTCCATACTAACCATACCTAAAAAAACGCGAAATGCTAAACAGACCGAACGTCTGACCGAATTAGCAACCGAATTCGTTCAAAATGAAACCAACACCCTTATGAGTGGTGTTGCTGTGCTTAAGCGGAACTGGTTTTATGGTTTTTTTCATATGTATTCGATTTAATTTTTCGGTTTGTTGTAGTATGAATAGCACGGCCCTAAAAAAAACATCCTTCCCCTGTTTTATACTAGACTAGAATAAACCTGTGGATAATTCAGTCGATCATTTTTGGAATTTTCCAAGACAATCATAAAATCCTCAGAAAACCTCTAAATTCTAAATTGGACAAAATCAAACCTGCAGATATCAAACCCAGGCATCGAATTTCACAAACCAGACACGCAAGTAAATCCATTCGACGAGCGGCAGGAGGATCAATTCAGCTGGATAAACTTATTTGTGAGGTCTCTTAATTCTCTTATTGCCCAACTCCCTGTTGCTCACCGTCATATTCTTCTTGATCCTTTCTATGATTGCTAATGTGCTTATGACCGAAGCGGTTTCCATTTGAATTTTGATGGGGTGTGGGTATAGTTATCGAAATCTTACGGTTTAAAATACGAACGATTCATAAATTTACATTTCGATTCACCGCGATTTGACACCACCTATAGCCTATAGGTGTGTGTTCATTTTATTTTCACCGAACCAAATTCATTTCTTGAGAAATATTCTAGGAAGGCTGTTGAATCGGCTATAAAAATCAAATCTTTGTAGCTATCGAACTTCTTTTTTCAAGGATGTGACGAGGTTTGGCCTATCGTGTTAATCGCAATAAACTGAGCTTATTGCTTATCAAATTACGTTCCCTGACCTTCTTTCTTCATTTGGAAATCCAAAACTCGACTTGCTTGTTACTAGATTCAAGATAAACTAATGTAGACTATTTAAACGGTTATTGCAGATTGTTTCTTGGTTCGTGATCGAATGCGAGTTTACAGAATGATCAATTCGGTAGGTGCATGATGATATATGTTCAAGTAAGATGCTATTGGAACTTGTATTTCATCGAACGCTTGATTATTGATCTGGTCTTCTATAAAAGGAACTGGAAAATCGAATGCTGCTCCCAACTGATTTCATTTGTTTCATTTTATACAGAACATGGCATCAGCTAGCATGAGGGGTTTTCCTGTTTTATACGGATTTTATCTCCTGTGATTTACGAGTGTCCTGTGTCCTTATGTGTTTATGAAGTGATGAGGCGCCAATTGCCTTTGAAAAGATGCAAGATTTTTCCGCCGTCGATGGTTTTGCAGAAATAACCGAGAACATGGCAGACATGATTAAATTTGTGGCCAATGAACCCTCATTGGGGCTTTTCTATGTTCAGCAGCACATTCAGAATGCAGCCCCCAATCTTGTTAATCTCAAGAATAATGTTGCTGAAAAATCCAATGATGCAGCTTTACATACAGAAGGTTTGGAGGACTCTATCACCATGCTGAGTTCAATGAAAGAATGTGGGTTCCCAATTGCTGATGAGATGATTAGGGACATCAAAAGGTCCCTTTCAATCATATCCACAGGGCAACCTAAACGGGGGTTACTGCGAAACTCCGGCCCTGGTTTTCTTGGAAGAACTAGCTCTTGGTCTCCAGCATCTTGGGGCCGTAACACAGTTGTTGCACCAGGCGAACGTGAGAAGAGCAGCGGTTATCTATCCTCCGTGTTCTTCAAGGCACCAAAGAATAGAGCTGATGATTTCAGGTGGCCACAGGTCCATACAAGAGTGTCGGGTGCAGTAGAAAGTTTAGTAACATCAAAGGAAGAGACTGAAGATATGCCATTGTCGGGTGAAGTTGATAGGGAACACGAAGAAGGATCGCTGCTCGGTAAGAGTGTGCCAGATAAGCAATTTGTTTCCTTGTACGAGAATTATGATGAGTTTAAGGCTGATCAAGAAGTGAAACTGGAAGAATGGTTGGGAGGAGGGACGGGCGATGGGGATAACTCTGTGCAGTAAAAGATGGATAAATGACCTTGTGTTGATGACTTGTCTCCACTAACGAATCAGTTTTATGTAAGTTACACACTCTTCCATTGTGGGTGACAATCTTTTGTATGTGAGGATAATTCTATTGGCATGTATTTAAAGCGTAATGACAGTGAGAAAGCAGCCATTACAAGGAGGATTAAAGTGCATAGGAGTGTAGGAAGAACGCTTCTCTTTTTGTTTGTGGATATGGTTTGATGCTGCTATTGTTCCCAACGATTCCGGATCTGAACCTCTGAACCGGTTTCGCGGGTCAGTTTTGATGAAACCGGTTTTGATTCCGGGTCTGAGCCTCTGAAGTGTAGGAAGTAGTGCACCCTTTGGCGCAAGCAAAAATAAACTTAAAAAGTGGAAGATCAGCACGTTGTGTATGGAGGTGGTGCACCCTTTGGTGCAAGCAAAAATAAACTTAAAAGTGGGAGATCAGCTCAAACTTTATCAGTTTGTTCCTCCTCCAGAGCGCTCGGCCGTATGTCCCAAGTGATGTTCTTATATCCAACGGCCAGGATTAGAGTCTAAACCTCTGAACCGGTTTCGCAGGTCGGTTTTGACGAAACCGGTTTTGATTCCGGGTCCGAACCTCTGAACCGGTTTCGCAGGTCTGATTCCACATTGAAGTGTTTGCCAGCCGAGCAACATCAACATAAAATTTTCCATAAAATGTAACAGGAAAGTATAGCACAGCACATGGTACGAGGGGAAGTAGGAAGAGTCTTATAGTTGATTTGATTGTCTAATAACCTGCAGTCCAGGTATCGACTAACAATATACATGCAAGCATCGCAAGTGCATGGACCAACTTCAGTATCATATCATATTGTTTCTGTTATCATAACAGTGCGAAAAGTACCTCGATGCCATAGCAAGTTTAGTGAGTCATAAAAGACATCACATTGAAGAAACCAAGAGATCTGGGACCGCGGTTGGTTCGGCAAGTGAACCACTCATCCACCTCTTCAGCATCTCCAATGAAGCTTCAGGCTGATCCATCGGAACCATGTGTCCAGCATCGTGTACCTGATTTATATGATGCAGAGCCAAGTAAATATTAGGCAGGAACTTAAATGGAAATGAGCATGAGAAGGGTTAAATAGGACCTTCAAGAAACTGAGGGGGCCATGACTTGTCAACAATCCTGCTTCAGAACCATTCACCTCAAACGGAACCTCTGGAGCCGCTACAAACTCTTTTTGGCCAACCCACTCCATGGCATGGACCCATCTTGAGTTGCCTGCTCGATAAGGATGGCAACATATGTTATCTAACACATCAATGAAGGAAGTTAGAAACATTAGTCCAATGAGAAAATCAGCCTTACCAAGCCAGTTGCAGATCAAATCATATTCTCCGGCATACACCAGAAGTTTTACTCCGTCCTCCAGAAGAGCAGGAATGCCCACTTCGAGATTTCGCATCCAATCCACAAGCATTGCCTCGTAAACTGTTGTACTGCATGAGACAAACTCTATATCTCCAACACCAATTGCAGCCTTGACAGACTTCTGATTGAGGTACGTCACCAAATTTGAGAAGTCGTAGCAGAGACTCCCTTCACACTTCTTTCTAATATCATAATACTGCAGAGAGTGAAAAAAATTATAATGAATAAGCATATAGAAAAAACATTCTAACATCTAGCGATCTTTTTATACTCCTTTTCTAAGTCCGTTACCCTAGATTTGATTGCACATATTTAACATTTGTTCTTACTGAATATGCTCAACACCTAAAACTTTTCTAACACCAATTCATTATTTCCATAAGAAATGAAACAATATTAATTGCCATTTGGGGAATGTCAGTCTTTCATATAGTTGAAATTTAGTTGCATATGGCCAACCAAATTAAATAGTTTCAACTATCAGGAATCCAGTTCGAGGATGCATTAGTCACTCGCAAACAGCCATGTCCCGTTTAATTTAGAGGGTGGAGTAAATGCAAACAAGGAATCCAATGGAAGAGATCCACACTTTATTTAATTTCAAACTGGTCAAGCATATATTGGCAATGAATAAACATGCTCCATAGAAATGGCTCACATTTACATCACCAGCACGCGCAAGTATAGAGCTGAATATTGTGTTGCAAACCGCATAGGCCGCCAAGCAAGATAATTTTCCATCAGTGCCTGAAACAAGTGAAATTTTAACCGACATACTTGGAAATACAGCAACAGAGGAAAAAAAGTAATGTAAGTGACGCAGAAGGGCCAAAAGATCCAAAAATGCATCTTAGAAATGAATTTTGCAAGAATAGAAGTACTTGTCGGAGGAAGATGCGAAATTACCACAAAGCTTTATCGCTGTTTTACAGAGTGGAAGCACCTTGTTGATATGATCATGCTCAGTCTGCTTGATCATTCCCATATCAAGAGCATAATCAGCATATGCAGCATATTGAATTGCTGGATCAGTGAGCCCATTACCAATTGCAAACCCCTGTATCATCACTCCATATAAGAGTAGTGGACTACGTAGATAACTAGCCTTGTTGACAATATTCATTTTCAATACCTTCAGATTTATATGAATTCCTTCATTTTCTTTGTTTCCTTGGTGGACACGAGCTGCAAGGGCAGGAATATAGTGTCCAGCATATGACTCCCCAGTAATGTAAAACTCATTTTCGGCCAGTTCAGAATGCTCCTTAAAGAAAGCCTATACAAGAAAAGGCTGAGGGTCAGAACTCAACCATATATCAGTATACAGTCCCACCACCTAGTTCAATTTTAGATCATCACCAACATATCCAGACTCCAGAGAAGCAGAAGTTTGGACCTTTCATGCTTTAAGCTCAATATCATGCAACATACTCGACTGCAAGCAACTTATTGTTTAGTAATCAAGCATGTGTCAAGAACCATCGAAATATTGACCTTTCCATTAACTTAATTCATCTTAGAACCCTGAAACTATCATCTTCCTCAGGCCACTAAAACCTAACTGTCATCGATCTATTTTTTTTAAAGCTAAGTAGCTGTCTTTAATCCAATTGGTATTCTTTCTATTAACTATGTTTGCGTTAAGTTAAAATTTCTAATTCCATATCCAACTCCCAAACCAGAAAGACATAACCAATCTAACCTGTAAGAAGTCATATAAGTCATCACTGACACCTTTCTCGTTATGGCGGATATCACGTCTATCGGAACTGTAGCTAAATCCAGTTCCAGTAGGTTGATCAACAAACAAGATATTTGAAACCTGCAGAATAATGTAGTTTTAGATGACAGCAACCACTTCAATATTCTCAAATAGGCGAAGGAAAAGTCGCAACTGTAAGGGAAAAGCCAATTGGAAAAGGCAATAAAATCCAATCAAGAACAAAAACTACGAGGCACAAAATCGTAACACTTCGAGAAATATTTTATGGGCGTCAGCGTATCTGTCTATATGTACTATAAACAAACATATTCATGAACATATACAGATTTAACAAAACCACACCTAATACTGCGAACATCAATTAAACCAACAATGAATAACAAGATTCCCAAATGATTGGGTTATTTGCCGCAATTTCGCTTTCTCATAACTCAGTTCAGAATATTCTCGATGGCCCAAGCAACAACAGCAACACCCACTCGGTTGAACCTAATTTCTTCCCATATAGCCGAATTCCGCTAAGATATTCTGACTAAGCTAAAACGAGTTACCTGGTCCCAGCCATACTCATTCCACACAAGAGACAGATTGTTGGCTATAGTGAAAGGTCCATTTTCATAGAAAAGAGCCATCTCACTGCTGCATCCTGGCCCTCCGGTCAACCAGATGACTACAGGGTCCTTCGAACTATTTCGCGATTCGAAGAAAAAGTAGAACATCCTGCAATAATGATATTTTTTTTTTAAATTAGCATCAACCCAAACACCAAAATTCGTCAGACTAGCAGAGAATCCAAAATAACACAAAAAGGCAAGGAAATGAAAACAACTCTTATTCTAATGTTCCAAGGAAATTAACCTCGCGCCATGAGAGTGCTCGATCTTATAGTAGCCTGCATGGTGACCTAGGTCATCCGCCGAAGCTCCGCTGGGCTGAACCAAATTGGGGAACGTGAACCGCCTCTCCACGATCCTCGGAGTGTCAGGAGCAGAGAATACATCCTCAACTATGTTGATCGGTTGATCAGGGAACAAATTTAGGTCTCGGATTAGCTTCTCGGGAGAAAGAAGCGGCAGGCCCGGCGCGCGGAGCAGCGCAACTGTGGAGGTGATCGGCAAGATGATGACGATGCAGAGCAGAACGCAAGTGAGGAAACTTGACTGGTAAGATTTCATTTTGGTGGAAAATGGATATCAAGTTCCCTCTTCTTTCTTCTTCTGTCCTTGTTCCGAATTTATACACGATCCAACCTTCGATCAGAATGGGATTAATCCACGACCACACCAGTTTTCGCATTTATTTGGTCAATTAAGGATTTTTTGCCACCGGATCCGGCCCGATGGCCCATAATTTCATTTCAATTTTATCAATAGCGGAAGGAACTAGCCCAAAATTAAAGAGGAATAAAATTCTCAAAAGGTTAGGTTATTTTGTAGAGGAATGACATAACCAGTTTGTACCTAAAATATATATAGGGTAGTTTTGTATAGATTTTTTTAAAAGTGAATGTAGATTTACATTTAATGCTGCAGAGGTAATTTTATCATATCTAACAAAACTACATCTAACTTCAATAATTATAACACAAAACTACATGTACATAAAGTACAAGAAGGTTATTTACATGTAACATTTCTGTATTTTTTATTAACAATATTTTTAATCAAAATAAATTAAAAAGTTAAATATTAATATGATATAAAATAATATAACATAACTTGAATAAAGTCACTAGATAATTAAATAATTCTATCATAAAATTCATTCATCATACTACAAATCAATATTACTAGATAACTCTTATTTGATCTATATATTAAAATAAATGGTTTAATGAGAATGAGACTGATTCAACCAACAACACTAAAGATTTACCCAAAAAAACCAACAACACTAAAGCAAATATGATAGGAGGATTCATGATAATACTGCTTGGATCAAATAATATCACTAATAAATTTATGATTAGCAAGAGAAGCAAACCATAATTTTTTTTAAACTAATGGTGAAATGGAAGATTTTAATTTTTAAAAATTAAAATAAAACCAGCAAAAATAGGAACTCAAATGCCATAATTGAAACCTAAAGCATATACAACAATAAATCTTATACCTTCCTAAATATGTTAAGAACTGCTATGACTTTGTAATTTTAAAAGGGTATTTATATTATTTTTCTTAAAAGTTATGATAAGCCATGAGAAAGAGTGGGAAAATCCCACACCGTTTGCACATTTAAGTCATTGCCTCAGTATGCTAAGTTGGGCCCAAGATTAAATTAAACAAATTTTTGAGTTTTTTGGGCTTAGCCCAATATGCTAGGCTGGACCCAAAATAGATCTGTCATCGATTTTTATTCAGTTAGGATAAGCAAATTTAATATAAATGATAAAAATGTACAAATTTACAGCTTAAGCTTCAGGGTTAACAATCCCTGTCAAACACGCCCTTAGGTCATGAATCCAATCTACTATTTCGTACACAAAACCTTGATCATTTATCTTGGCCTTGAGCAGATATGGTTTTGCTTTTGAACAGTTCAGAATTCCTTGCTTGCCAAATAAGCCAGCTTGTTGCCAGACTGATCGCTATCTAGGGTCTATTATCGATCCCAGCTTCACGAAACTCTTCAAACTGTTGACATGAAGGGCCCTCCGAACCACCGTTGCGACATGTAGCCAATTATAAACTTAATGCCAAACCTCCCTTACGAAATGGCACGTTCGAAAAATGTGGTCATCTGTTCCGTCCAGCACTTGCTTACATTTTATACACTGACAGTGTTTTGGAGTATGATCTCCCTTCTTTTGAGGTTAGAGATTGTGGGTAGTCTCTGCAACTCCAACCTCCATCCAAAAATGGACACTTTTAATGGAATAAGTTTGTTCCACGTCTTTTATAATCTGCCCCATGACTCGGGTTCCTGTTGTCCTTCATTTTGATTATTGATACATCTAACTTCAACAGCTACATCATACCTTCCTCCTTTAGATCCTTCACAATACCATGCGTCTGATGAATATTCCTGCAAAACAAGATTGTTTTGTGTATCTTCCAACTATTCGCGGTCCTTTTGCTCCCATTCATGCAAGCCTCTCCTCCAATCACACTCCCAACACCAAAGCCCCTCTATCATCGATCTGTGTTGCTCTAATGTCCCTCCCTTGATCTGTGTTATATAGTCGACTAAACTCATCTTTCAATATCCTTTATTTCAACCACTCATCCTCCCATAATCTCATTGCCCTTCCATTCCTCACCTTCAAGTTCAACAACTCCCACATCCACACCTCCTTACCCAAACAATTAAATCCCTTGCCACCACTCTATAGGGGTCGACGACGCCCGCTCGTGCCTACTTAACGCCCGCTCTCTTCTTGTTGCTCTCCTTTAACCCCTCGCATCTCCCTCCTCTCTCCCACCTGAATCTCCCTTCCCCTTCTGCACTTAGCCTTGACCACCTTCTTCCACAATGCTTCCTCTCCATAGAGCACCCTCTTCACCCACTTTCCAAACAAAGCTTCATTTCGATCTTCCATCCTCGCAATCCCCAACCCCCTCCCCACCCATCCGTGGGTTTACATATTTATTCTCACGCTACCCACACAACTCTTTTCTTTTCGTTCCTTACTCTCCATAAGAAATTCGTACATATTGGCTCGATTTGGCTTAAGATTTTTTTAAGAGCTAGAAAGAGTGAGAAGTAGTAGTCGGAAAAGAGGATAGGACTGACTTTATAAGCATTAGACGACTCTTATTGATAGGTTTTTATGCAACCACGAACTCACCACCTTACGAAACTCAGTGACCACCGGTGTCCATGTAGCCACCCTCCTTTCATGTGCCCCAATTGGAACCCCTTGGTAGTTGAAGGGGATTATCCCTTTTGCACAGTTTAGTAGCCTTGCAAACGCATCCTCCATCCCCTCATTCAAATTCATCCCCATGATCTCACTTTTCTTATAATTGATCTTTAAACCCGAAACCATTTCAAAATTTCTTAACACAGCCTTCATACCTTTCATACTCTTTTCACCCCCCTTCACAAAAAAAATACTATCATCTGCATATTGCAAATGAGAGACCTTCAATTTACCTCTTCCTATTCCTACCGGTTCAATCGACTCTCCATTATCTGCTTCTTTCATCAAGTAGGACAGACCCTGAGCTACTAGCAAGAGTAGAAAGGGGCTTATAGGATCCCCTTGTCCCAAACCCCTCTTCGGTTTGAACTCCCTTGTTAGACTTCCGTTTATCAGAACTGAAATCATGACTGTTTGTAGACATTCTCTCACCCAACCTCTCCATTTCTCTGAAAACCCGAGGTTCACCTGCATTTGATCCAAAAAATTCCAATTGACTGTGTCATGCGCTTTCTCGAAATTAATCTTCAGAATTATTGCTTTTTATTTCGAACACCTTGTGTCCTTTATCATCTCATTAGCACATAAAATCCCATCCAGTATTTGCCTGTCGTTTATGAACGCAGTCTGGTTTTCAGAGATCACCTCACCCACCGCCTCCCTGATCCTGTTAGACATTATCTTTGCCACCACTTTGTACATGCTATTGACTAGCGTTATAGGCCTGTAATCCTCTACCACCTGTGATGAACCCTCTTTAGCTATAAGGACAATGTGGGCAGCATTACTACCCCAAACCTGCCTTCCATTCTCAAAAAATTCCATCGTCATCCCCATGATATCACCCTCCATCACTTGTATAAAACTGTGTAATCCAAGTGTGTTGTAGATTCAACTTGGTGTCCGTTTGGAAGTTAGGCGGGCGCCATGCTCTCCTATTAAATTCTTTACAAAACAATGACACTGATCAAGATTACAAGTGAATTTATATATTTGAAAATGGTCACATCATCTCAACACCTACTAAACATTATTATCGAATCATCCCATGGGCGATAAGGTTGGAAGAAATGAAATTCAATTAACTCATCACCAATTTGTTGATAACATTATTTTATTTGGTAATGGTGTTATGTTTGATATTTTGATTATGAAAATGCTACAAAGGCTATTTGAGTTGTACTCTTATTTACGAGTGAATTTTCAAAAAAGCAAGCTCTATATCCTGAACATTGGAGGAGAGGAAGCAGCTGCACAGGCAATGCTATTAAACTGTAAGTTTGATAACATCCCTTTCAAATATTTGGGAATTCAGATTGGTGGGAATCTGAAGGTATTGTTCTGAAAACCTATTGTGGATCTTATAGAAAAATGCTTGCAAGGATCAGACAAATAGTATTTATCACTTTTGTTTTACAGTATTTATCACTTGGTAAGAGGATTGTCCTTTTTTTTTCAAAGAGGATCAATAGTAGGTCTCCACTTACCCCTCATGGCCCGAACCCTCTACCTCTTAATTTTTTTATTAAGACAATCCTCTTATCACTTGGTAAGAGGATTGTCTTAATAAAATCTATCCTCCTTACTATTCATCTTTACTACTTCTCATTGTTCAATGCTCCCAAAAAGGTTATTAAGAGGATTCAATCACTTATGAGTGAACATGTGGATGGTCCTAGAAAAATTTCTGGGATACAATGGGACAAGGTTTGCTATCCTACCACCAAGGATTGCATTATGAGGAAGATCTCTTGTGGGTGAAAGCTACTAAGTCTCTCTATGGCAATGACTGCTTGAATCAATGGTCTCAACAGATCAGAGGATCTAAACCCTCAACATGTGGTTAGACTTGAAGAAATATATTCTGTGTCAACCTTGGTTTCAAAACAATTTGCAAAAACAGATAGGTAATGGGCAATATATTCAATTCTGGACAGAAAATCGGCATGCTTCACTATGCTTTGTAGATTCATACAATGAGCTATATAATGCTGGTGGTGAAAAGGGATTTTACTTGAGACTCCCAAGGCTTGAGATGGCAGTTCTCTTTGTTTCAATGTTTCGGTCTGCTCGAAATTATGCAGCTTGTCGAACTCCTTGCTTCCTTGCAAGCTGTCCCTGCACCGAATTTAATGGATGATAAGTGGATATGGCGTAATGACTCTAATTACTCAGTGCAGGAGGTGTATCCATTGATTCATGTTGAAATTCTTGATGGAATTGGTGACGAAGTAAGTTGTTGCACAATTAAGAGCTTTCATTTGACGTTTGATGCATACTTGCTTGCCGATTAAAGATAATCTATCTGCCAGAGCAATTACACTCACCAATCTCATATGCCCATTGTGCGACTCGAAAGTTGAAACTTCTCAATACTTATTCCTCGTATGCGCAGCGACGAAGGAGATTTGGAACAAGGTTCTTCATTGGCTTGGTTTGGCGACAACATAGCGTTCACATCTACACCAATTCTAGGGGCTAACAGTAAAGCCATGGACCGCGACAATCCTCTATGGAATTCGGCAAGTACTTTCCTGGAATTGTGAAAGAGACGCAACAAAGTTGTATTCGAATCGATAAATTGGGACATAAAGGGATGTTCTATCAGGCCCAACTTCAGATTTAGCTCATCTTGCGGGTTGATAAAAAATCGAACATGACTATGGATGTTGGAGAATAGAGTAGAAAGCCAAAATTATATATAATTGGTGCATGATCTAACTCAAATTCAGTTGATAATACAAATCTTACTTACCAAACAAAATATAACACATTTTTTATAAATAATATATGTATTCAATTTTAAAATGTGTATTTATGATATATGCCCCTCAGGCTTGTCCCTTTGCTCAATTGTCCTCAAGCTAGCACTATATTACATTCAAAAATGTTACATGTACATAATACTTTTGTACATAAGGATTATGTACATGTAGTTTTGTGTTATAATTATTTAAGTTAGATGTAGTTTTGTTGGATATGACAAAATTACCCCAACAGCATTAAATGCAAAACTACATTCATTTTTCAAAAAACCTATACAAAACTACACTATGTACAATTTATGTACAAATTGATTATGTACATGTATCATTTCTCATATTACATTATAGGCAGTTTATATATGCTGCCTTAAATGGAATTTTTTTCTTGTGTCGAATCTATGGTGTCGAATTTTGCCTTATGGTATCAAAATCTATAATTGGCCGTTGAAGCACAGATCCAATGGCCAATAATAGATTCCAATGTCAAAATTGATTGCACTATTGGAAAGCTTATACATTGTAGATGAAAAGTCCCATACTTTGATCTGGTTTCCGGCGACTTCGTCCCTGAAAATTTCTAAAACTCTATTTAGGACTACTTAACCCAAGGGTTGGATTTATAACCCTACGTTAAACGGTGATAACGTCGTCGGAATATCAGCAAACTTGAACATATACAATTTATGCATGGCCTTTCTAATGGTGCAACTAATTTTGACAACGGGTAGTGGTGGGTATGGGTTGTGCACAAAAAAGCCTGTGCAAAAGAGCCTGTACAAAAGAACCTGTACAAAAGAGCCTGATTCCATGAACATAATTCGTATATTATTGTAACCAAAAGATCGTCTATTACAATGCAACTCATATCACACAATGATGCACCTTGCGCCAGTTTTAAAATGAAAACCCAACCGACGACGTCGTCTAACATCTCGATTACAACTTCTGAAACAACCCAGAAACACCGAGCAAGAGCAAGATTTGGATAGCACGATTATTTTGACATCAAACCACCGCAATACGCCGCCAGTGTCCATGCTCTAGCTTGTCTGAGTGACGACGGCAGAAACCATGGTGTTCATTCCGCACATGGCGTGCCCCCGGCATAGTTTGTAGTATCCACCATCTCCCCAACGCTTGCCCCATGAGTTCTTGATAATCCAGTACGGCTTGTCCTTCAATCGCAGGATCGAGAAGCCACTCGAACCGTACCCGACAAGGAGAACACCGTGGTTGATCCATCTCTTGCCGCATATAAGCGGGCACGATACGCCGCCGATGTACGTTTGCATAAATATCGCATTCAGACCAACTGGATCGGAATCAATGGATGGGGTTGAGATTCGGAATACTCACAAAATTGCTCGTGGATTCGGTTAGAGGGAGGGACACTTACTTGCAAGGGGACCTTGCCGGACTAAATACGCAGCGATCTGATTCTCGTCCATCGGAATCGTGGAGAAATTAGACACTTTGACGGCGATTTTCGCAGGATTGAATTGGCACCGGCCGCGTTTGCCGGTGTACGGATACGATCCCTCTTCCTCTATGCCGCCGGCTTCGATTAGGTACTGGTAGGCGTTGGTCATCAAGCCACCGCCGCAACCGTCGTCACAAGCATCCTTCTCCTTCGCATCACACTTCACACACAACGAACAGAATCTTGAAGAATTGGGGGGAAATTTGGTAATTTATGGCGTCGTTTTGTAAATATTGATACTGAATTACCGTGTGATCACAGTCGACCAGCTGTTGCTCGCTGAGATTCAAAAGTTTCCCTGTTACTACAAAATTGGCTCCTTCGATTGCTCCGGTGGTGCTGAATGCCCAGCAAGAACCGCAAGTGCCCTAAATCAACAGAGCACACCTTAAATTCAGTCACCGGAGCAACAAAAATTAGGGATGAATCGTTCAATTTTTAACACGCTACCTGCATTTTCACGTCCGTAACCGCGCCTTTCTCTCTCCAATCGAAGCTCTCCGGCAGACCGCTGGTATCAATCTCCGCCGCGAACGCTGTGTTCTCCCACGGAGCGGCGGCGGCGGCTCCGCCGGTCTTCATCCCAAGGTACGAGCGCTCGAACTCCTCCACAGATAGGTCGGAGAAAGGCGTAACCCCATGGACGGCGGTGGGGTCCAGTGCCTGGTGCTCCGCTGCCCTGATTAAATTCTTGGCGAAGATGGCGAGGCGGTGCAGGTACTCTGCACGAGTAGGGTATATTTTACCGTGCTCCTGAATGAAACTACGGAATCGGAGCTCGACTGCCGTGCCGACGAGGTGGCGATGGAGGTTGTCTCCGTCCCCATGCCGATTCTGAGTAACTTGCAGGATTTTCGGGTCGAATTCAGAATCCCGACGGATGACGGTGGCGGCAACTGCACATGTTATGAGTATAAACACCCCCGCCGCATATTGCAGAACCCGCCATCCCATCGCCATCGTCCGAAGGAGACCTAAAACAGAGGTTTCTTAGAGCGGGGAAGTTTTCCCGGTGAAGTTTCGTTCTCCTGCTCCTGCGTCGTGGGAGGGCTGATTTTTAGTCTGGTTTATTGGCCGAAAACTATAATATATACAACTGAAATTAATTTTTTCAAGGTTTCAAACATCTAAAATATTATAACCCGGAGACGAATTGGCCTCGGGAAGCAGGAACGACAATTGCATGCCGAGATGTGCTTGGTTTACAGGACACGTGTAGAGCCCTTCACGCGTGGCACCGGTAATGCGAGGATGAGCTGTTATCGACCAAAAAAAAAAAGGAGTTCCCTTCGTATGTGGGAAGACTTGTAGGAGAAAAGAACTTTTTCCAGGATAAAAAAAATATAGGCCCTTGGATTTAATTCAACGATCTAAGAGAAAGACATCAAAATTCATGGCCCACCCTCCTTGCTCACTGTTCCAACAATGGCTGATCCCTCTCTTCGCCGAGCTCATTTTTGTACACCACTTACTGTTTCATTGGTTGAGAAATAAGGATGGACCCACATAATGAAACGACAATTCCAATTTTTTCTTCTCACTTTTTTGTTCCATGCTTGCATCTCACACATTGTGTCTCCTTTTCTCCGCAGGCGCAATCCTTCGTCCCTTCTGCAAATCTTCTGCCTGCCCCTTCGATGTAAAGCATTTCGGCCCATCTCCCAAATCTTTAAAGCGGTTCAACGCGGCCTATCTTCTTCCGCGTCTTCTCACTCTTCCTTCCCATTCCTCCCGTCTGGTGCATCCCTCTCATGAATCCTCTCCCTTTTCTTCCAATTTTGATGGGATTCCAATTTTGAATTATGTTCTCATACAAAGGTAACAGAGATCGGTTCAGTTTGGAATTTCGTTACTTTTTGGATTTTAACCGATGAAATTCACGGTAATGCTGTCTCTTTGGAAGAGTCTTTGGATCAGTTACTGTCGAAGAAGAGAGGCTTCATGTGGATAATAAGTATAAATGTGATGTGTAAGCCTTATTTAGACATCTAAAATTTTCCCAGTACACTCCTTAAACTGATGAAGAACCGTTTCATCTCGAGCTCTCATCTTCCAGAGTATTAACTTGACATTCTGCGTCGATTGCTTTGTCGCTACGTTCATTTCTTGGAATTGCTGTTTAATTATGTGGGTCCATCTTTATTTCTCAACCAATGAGAATATTGGTATACAAAAATGAGCTCCTTTCCGCCTCTCTCAGGCCACAAAGAAGGAATTAGGCCCATCATCGGAGAACACACACGAGAATGCAATTGGATTTATGTCGCCGGTCAAGAATCAATCGTTCGGTCGCCATTCGACATGGGTTTGGGGGTATGCGGTGACCGCATACTATGAAATTAGTTCGAAACGGCACCATTTCGAACTACCTTTTTTTTTAAATTAAATTGCCTATTCACTATCCATGTTTCCTTAGAAAAATGTGGAAAAGGGAAAAGGGGAGAGTTCGTCATTCCGTCAGGCGGCCTTGGACGGGATTCCCAGCAGCTGATTTCTTTCAAGAATTCTCTGCCCATGATTTCTCCCTGTAATTTCACCGGAGTTGGCTGCAGGAACTCTAGAGTCTCGTCCATTGATATCTCGGACCATCCTCTCAACGCAGATTTCTCGAAAGTTGCGACCTTTCTGCTTTCCCTTCCAAACTTGGAGCCCCTCGTCTCGTCGACTTACTCAGCCAAAAGTCTAAACTCCGATAAACCAATTTCTCCATCAAGTCTCCTCCGATGAAGATGATTCTGCTTCTGAATTCTTGCTATTCCTCTTCGACTTTCACAGCTATACAGCAAAATACAAGTTCTGAACTCTCCGCCACGTTCATTCTTCAAGACTTCACGGGTGAGATTCGCTTCTTCTTCTTCCTTGCCGTTCTTCTTCCAGTTTTTCCCCAATTCTCCATTCCATTTCTCTGGACAAATTCTAGGACATGACAAATTCTTGGTCGGGATCTCGTTGGGAGTAAGTTCATTTTTTTTCTGATTTTTCTCTTCACTAGTTGCTTGGGTATGGTTGGGCCGGAGTATTCAAGAGAATTCTGGTGGACTCTCCTTACATGTGGTGGCCGGATTCCATGGTGTCGGTGTCCATACTACATTGTGCCTTCCTACTTCTTCCCG
>JAOYMZ010000025.1:310708-321886 GCA_025802335.1 Pinguicula primuliflora | reverse complement strand
AAATAAGAAGAAGTAGTAGAAGAAGTACTTAAAGAAGTACTAGAAGAAGTAGTAATGCTTTTGCGCAAAACAGGCCTAAAATATCGAAAGAACAAAAGTCAACATTTAAAAGAAAATCAAAATGCCAATAATAACTGCATGTCAAATTATATATCATATTGAATAAATACGAACAGAATACAAAAATATAGAAATCTTTTTATCTTTCTTCGTCAACTATGATGTAGAAGATCTTTCATTCGATTGGTCATAACAATTGAATAATAATTGTATGAATAAAAACGAAAACAATTGCAATGTCCGTGAAACATTAGACACCTTTTATGTGATACAAAATTTTATTTGGAATTGTAGCATTTTCCTAAAAATAATATAAATAATTATTATGTTAAATATACTAATATTTATATATAATTAGATATAATATATTAATAAATTAATAAAATTAATAAAATTGAAGGAAGTTAATTGGAGTCCGTCATTATGTATGGATTTCGTCAGCATAGGTTGAATGGACATCATGTAGAGTCCATATCCGTATCCGTCACTTTAGTAAATAATGACGGTTGGACACCGCTCGACGAACGAACGAACTGTACGGATAGCGGTGTCCGACGATTAATTTGACAGCCCTATATTCCAATGAAATTAAATTAAAATTCGTCAGATGAATCCACCATATTGCGTAAACAGTCCAAAATCGACTTATTCTAACAACGCATTTTAAGGCTTAACTGCCACACAAATTCTCACAGATACGTCCGTAAGTATATAAAATCAAAACCAACAGTAAAAATCAAAAATCGGTTCTTGCTTCTCTTCTCCGTACTTCTCTTCAGAAAGTCCACATTAGATCTCGGGAGACCAGATATTGTATGGAATTTCTCTAAGGATATGTGACGATGGCGTCCGTGGAGCATTTGATGAGAGCCGGACACAAGTACGCGCCCATGCTAGCAGAGGAGACGCGGCCGATGGGCTCGGCGTCATCGCTCTTCTCCATTCAACACCATAGTTTTGACGGCACGGAGTCGAATCGGATATTTGATCAGTTGCCAAAAGCTATGATTGTTCAAGTATCCCGTCCGGACGCCGGGGATATTAGCCCCGCTCTACTGACGTACACGATCGAGTTCCAGTACAAACAGGTGACGCGCGCGTCCTTTTTGGCATCTATAATGCTTGTGTATCTAATATTTTCATGATTCGTTGAAGACTCCAAGTTTAGTCTTATTGGAAGCTTAGCTCATTTGGGAAGATGTGATACAGGTCACTTAATAGGTGGAGTCTCTTGCAAATAGATGTAGTAACAGATTCTTGTTCTATTTGTGGTTTTGTATGCCTTTAAACGCAACTGCTAAGGAAAATGCGTAGGTTAGGGTGGTAAAAATCGTATCTTGAGTTAAAAGATAATACTTGTGGTCCTGGCAATGCCATTCCTTTGGTTTCCTAGCACCCATTCCAAAATTTCCAATGTCCAATAAGTATGGATATTTTGCCCCTTCCTCTGTATATTATCGGCTTTGCAGATAAGCGATTTACTGTTTAATTGCTGATTGACACACCATTTATCCTTAGTTCAAGTGGCAGTTAAAGAAGAAAGCTTCGCAAGTATTTTATTTACACTTCGCTCTGAAGAAGCGGAAGTTTGTTGAAGAGATACATGAGAAGCAAGAACAGGTAATTTATTCTTGAATTCCGTGTAACTTTTACAAGAGTCATGATCCTTTGTTGTTATTTCCTCTACGAACAAGGACAATTGCTATATATTCGGTATCTCTATATTTATGTATTCTGTGATTTCAGTTTTACCCTTATCTAACTTTTGTCCTGCCTCCAATATTTACAGGTCTTAGAATGGCTTCAAAATCTAGGAATAGGCGAACATGCCACCATTATTCAAGATGATGAAGAACTAGATGAGGAAGCTATTACTTCACGGAATGATGAGAGTGCTAAGAACAGGTGCTTCTTCATCAAGCACATCATACATAAATTTTAAGTTCAGTGACATATGTTCATTCCTATTGTAATAGTTATGTATCTTACAGGTAGTTTTTTGTTCAGAGATGTTCCTTCTAGTGCTGCTTTTCCAATTATCCGCCCTGCACTTGGAAGGCAAAATTCCATGTCGGATCAAGCAAGAGTTGCCATGCAGGGTTACTTAAATCACTTCCTCAGTAATATGGATATCGTGAATTCCGAAGAGGTTAGAGTAGGCATTTTTATTTGAATTCTTAATTGCCAGGGGTATCAGTTTCGCTTGTTTGCGATTAATTTAATTATATGGCGCTTATATTTTTTCTGGCGCCCCTAAAGCATAATTTTCTTTGGTGCTTATATTCGTCTTCTGATGCATGATTAAGAGTGGTCATGATGGCTCATTTAAGGGCAGATGGATCAATAATTTAAATTATTTTTGATGGCACCAAAATTTTCTTTTCTTGATATTTTGGAAAATCTTTTATCTGCAGGTGTGTAAATTTTTAGAAGTTTCCAAGTTATCATTCTCACCAGAGTATGGTCCTAAGTTAAAGGAAGAATACTTAATGGTGAAACATTTACCAAAATTTTTCAATGATGATGACAGTAGATGCTGTTCTTGTCAATGGTCCAGTTGTTGCAGAGATAACTGGCAAAAGGTAAGACCGTCGTTCTGTTGGAAACTACATTCTTATTAGTAGGATTTTGGATGTTAAGTGTCTATGATGCACTAGTATTAGTTGGCCTGGTCTTCCACAATCTGGCCTCATTGTACTCTGTTATCTGAAATTATACTCCACAATCATATGGTATCTGCATAGCTATTTATTGTTATCAATATGGATCAATGCAGGTTTGGGCCGTACTAAAACCTGGGTTCCTGGCCTTTCTCAAGCACCCCTTTGATCCAAAGCCCTTAGATATTGTTGTTTTTGACGTTCTACCAGCCTATGATGGTAACGGAGATGAAAGAGTATCCTTGGCAAAAGAAGTGAATGATCGAAATCCTCTGCGCCATTATTTCAGGGTATATTCACGTGCATCTTTCATTTGTATTATGAAGAATTTTTACATACATACTTTATGACCACTGTACTTCCTGTGAAGAGCAGTAGTTGGATATTTTTCTTGATAGTCATTGGAATTGTTAGTGATGTAGCCTCGTGCCGCTACCAATTGTATTGTCAGTTCCTGACTAAATCACCCTTTGCCATTTTCATGACCGCAAGTGAATTAGTCTTAAAGCATATCCATTGCCATTTTGATGATGCCAACACGTCATAGATTCATTGGCAGCTGTGATTTGCTTGCCACTCTGATCTTTCTTTCTGTGCTGATCACAGCTATCGGTTGGTCGAAACTATAATGCACTCTGACTTCAACTTAAAATGGTTCTAATTTTTTTTTCCCAATCTTTCTGTCCCATTTTTTGACGGACTGGTTGCTTACTTTATATTCTGATGTAAGTTGGTTAAGTCTAGTGAAAGAATGTTTTGAATGCAATTATCCAAAGGAAAAGCATGTTAATTTATTCTCGTAATTTCAACTGCATAGATGTGACCAGCTAAATTTGTACTGTTAAATCGAATTTTGACCCTCTTTTGGGATATTTATGGAACTTTTTTGGTAGGTTAGTTGTGGCACTCGGAGCATCAAGCTTAGAACAAAAAGCGTTGCAAGAGTTAAGGATTGGGTCGTGGCAATCAATGATGCTGGTCTTCGACCACCTGAAGGATGGTGCCACCCTCATCGTTTTGGATCCTTTGCTCCTCCTCGGGGATTGACTGAAGATGGTAGTGAAGCTCAGTGGTTTGTGGATGGTCGTGCTGCATTTGAAGCTATTTCTTTGGCCATAGAGGAAGCCAAATCAGAGGTATGGTGAACCAATTTCTGTTGTTTTCTGTCCCTTTTACATTATGCACTCGTTATTTTGTTTTGGGAGAAAACTTATTAGGCATGTCCTGCAGATATTTATATGTGGTTGGTGGCTGTGCCCAGAATTATACATGAGGCGTCCCTTTCAAGCTCATGCATCCTCTAGGGTTGATTCTTTGCTGGAATCTAAAGCAAAGCAAGGCGTTCAGGTGGTTAAAATATTTTGTTGGAAATTAGTTAGGCAAATATTAGACAGAAGATCGACCATTTTCTTTAGAATACACATCTAATTGAAAATCTTAAGGCGTTCTCTCCAAGAGATGCTTCACTACTTGTTTTATCACTAAAATTTTACTGGCTTTGTTTGTCTTTTATTGTCTCAGTATTCACTTGAATGCTTCATGGTTTGAACATATATTCTCCTTTTTCCATGTCAAGGTATATATTCTTCTATACAAAGAGGTAGCTCTGGCTCTCAAAATTAACAGTGTATATAGCAAGAAAAAGCTTCTGGACATTCATGAGAATATCAGAGTGCTTCGGTATCCTGACCATTTTTCAAGTGGTGTCTATCTATGGTATGCTTTTGATTCTTCATGCGAATGGCATGCGTCTATTCTGATATTCTTGTTATTAATTTGGTCCCTTGCACATCATGATGCACTGTATTCTGTAATGCAGGTCCCATCATGAAAAACTTGTTATTGTAGATCACCAAGTTTGTTTTATTGGAGGATTGGATCTTTGCTTTGGCCGGTTTGACTCTAGTGCACACAAAGTGGGTGACCATCCCTCTCAAATATGGCCTGGAAAAGATTACTACAATCCAAGGCATGTCTGTAGATTTGAACTTTACCATCGCCACATGTTTGTGCCAAATATTCTGGACCAAGAGATTCAGTTCCACCAGTCTTTAGATTTTGCCTTATCAACCAATGCTGCCCACATACTTTATTTGAAAGACCAAGAACTTTTGAAGTATCTTTTTATTAGTTTATTCTCTGTTAACTACAGAATCACCAATGCTGTAACAAGTTGTGTTGGGTGGTCAGTTATATTTTTACAATACTACGTTTCGTATCTCCATTGGAAAATAACGGTAATTTCCCTAATTCAGAGAATCAGAGCCGAATTCCTGGGAGGACACAATGAAAGATGAAGTAGATCGGACGAGATATCCGCGCATGCCATGGCATGACGTCCATTGTGCACTGTGGGGACCGCCATGCCGTGATGTAGCCCGACATTTTGTACAGAGATGGAATTATGCCAAGGTTGGGCCATTATTTTACTAGATTTCAGTAATTATTTCTTTGTAAGTTCTTTGTTCTGATCTAGCTTACTTTTATGCTGTGCCTAGAGAAATAAAGCTCCAAATGAACGAGCAATTCCATTGCTCATGCCTCAGCACCACATGGTTATTCCCCATTACATGGGAAAAAGCAAAGAGACAGAGTCTAGTGAAAATAATATTGTGGGTAATCTCAGTGACATCAAAGGACATGACATTATATCCACTAGATCATCATTTCAAGATATACCTTTGCTGATGCCACAAGAGGCTGATGAGCTGATTGCTGTAAAAGGAGATTCGAGAGTAACTGGACTTGATGCTTCTCATGATCATCCTAGCAGACCTAGCAGGAATCACTTCTATTTTCCTAAATCCAGAAATGATGCATCAATTCAAGATATGCCTATGAGGGGATTTGTAGACGATGTTGATACCTCGGATTCCCAAATTGAGTTGTCTTCCCAGGTACCTGGTTCACAAGTTTTTGGAAAAGAATGGTGGGAAGCACAAGAAAGGGGTAATCAAGTTGTTAGTGCTGATGAAATAGGACAAGTTGGTCCGCGTGTTTCATGTCACTGTCAGGTTAGCTGAATCTCCTTCATGAATGTACAATCTTTGTGCTTCTATTGGCCAATTAGTGTTGCCTTTCAGTGTATTTTATATGCATCATTCACACGTGTAATTTCACCTCTAGTAGGTTTCGATGATTATACTCATTTCGATGAAAGAATTATGTCTCCTCTAGTAGGTTTCACCTAAAATCCATTTGATAATTTGAGAACGTCTATTTTCATTTTTATGACCACATTAGGCCTAAGGTCACTCCCATTTCGTTGTTTTCAGCTTCTTAGTACAATATCGTTTTTTGCTGATAGGCTTAATGCATTGGGTTATTCCTCTAGTTAGTTGAACTTTTGGTAAAGAACGAGTTAAGTAGTCAATTAACTGGAAAAATAAAGAAATCTCAGGATATTCATATTGGCCTCCTTCTCTGCCTCTATATCAGAAAACGTTGCAACGCCATGCAATTATTCTTGTGCTACAATCACTGTTTAGTTAATTGAAAGTACTTAATTTATTCTGCTGCTTAGATATCTTTTAAGAAAAAGTGCTTTATTTACTGACCTGCTATCTCTTTCAATGTGTATGACTTTTGGCTACCAGGTGATTAGGAGTGTGAGTCAATGGTCAGCTGGTACAAGCCAGGTTGAAGAAAGTATTCACAATGCTTATTGTTCACTTATAGAGAAAGCAGAACATTATGTTTACATTGAGGTGCATACGGATTAGCTTCAATTGTTAATAGTAGTTCATAACCACTTCACTTTGCCTACGTGTTCCAATTAAATTTTCATATAGTGAGCCTTATATCTTTGATGTTTTAATCCTCAAAACATCAATGATCATATTTTCCTTACATGCTGCCTCTTAAAATTTGTTTCCAGAACCAATTCTTCATCTCCGGTCTAGCAGGTGATGAATTGATTCAGAATCGTGTACTAGAATCATTGTTTAAGCGAATTACTCGAGCTCATGATGAGAATAAGTGTTTCAGGGCCATCGTTGTCATACCCCTTCTCCCAGGTTTTCAGGTACTAGCATCTTTTTGTGGCCCTGATCGATGTATTTTCCGGCCCACGTTTTTTTGTTTTGTTTTTTCACCTGGTTACATTTGGATAGGGTGGTGTGGATGACTCTGGTGCTGCATCTGTAAGAGCCATTATGCATTGGCAGTACCGAACAATTTCGAGGGGACCATATTCAATACTTCATAATCTCTACAACTTAGTCGGCCCTAAAATGCATGATTATATATCCTTTTGTGGTTTGAGATCATATGGAGAACTTTTTGATGGTGGTCCAGTCGCTTCTAGTCAGGTAATATCCATTTTCTGTTTGTACAACATCTCTCTCTCTCCCACATCTAATGGAAAATCAATTCCTGGGTTTCTTGTATTATGATTCTCAGGTGTATGTTCATAGCAAGATCATGATTATTGATGATAGAATCACATTAATTGGTTCTGCTAACATTAATGACCGAAGTCTGCTCGGATCTAGAGATTCTGAGGTATGGTTAAATTTTTTTGAAGTTACTATACTATATATTCGCTGCTCAATTCTTATTAAAATGTGAAGGCAAATCTTTTTGAACACCTTCAGAAATAGTGTAAGTTAGTGTCTAAAACTCAATTGAGGTGAAGCAAGAAAATGCTGATTCTGAATTTCCTTTACTCTGAAATATCTTTACCATATTTCCAGATCGCGGTGCTTATCGAGGATAAAGTATTTATAGACTCATTAATGGGTGGAAAGCATTGGGAAGCCGGAAAATTTGCATCGAGTCTACGCCTTTCGCTATGGTCTGAGCACCTTGATCTTCATGCCGGAGAGGTCGAATTTAGTAGTAGCTAGCATATCATATTGTATCATATCATATTATGCCGGAGAGGTCGAATTTGACACGATTGTGTACCATTTCAGTTTAATCAAATCATTGACCCCGTGATTGATTCGACCTACAAGGACATATGGATGTCTACTGCAAAGGTGAGCATCAACATGTAGATGGCCTAGCGTTCATTTTGCATTACCCTTCGCTACCAAAACCAACTATTTCTTTCTTAAACCTCGCAGACAAATACAATGGTTTATCAAGATGTTTTTTCTTGCATACCGAATGATCTCATCCACTCGAGGTATGTTTAAGCTTCTAATCTCCCACCTCTCAGTTCATATTCAGTATTCTGTTCTTTACTTGGATTGAGTGATCGCATCGCAGAGCTTCTCTCCGACAATGCATGAGTTTCTGGAGGGAGAAAATCGGCCACACCACCATCGATTTGGGAATAGCCCCAAAGAAACTGGAATCTTACCAAGATGGAGATGTTACGGCCACAGATCCTTTGGAAAGATTAGAATCTGTGAAAGGGCATCTTGTTTCATTCCCTTTGGATTTTATGTCCAAAGAAGACTTGAGACCTGTGTTCAAGGAAAGCGAATACTATGCTTCGCCTCAAGTATTTCATTAGGGAGAGATCATATTACAGCTCCAGACGATGCTACTTGATTATTAGCCACTGTCAGTGCATTAGCAGACATTCTACTTTGGCAGATTGTAGTCTTGTATAGAAGATAAAGTTTTGTTTTTTGGGTATAGAAGATAAAGTTTTGTTTTTTGGGTATAGAAGATAAAGTTATAACATGAAATATTAAACAGTGGCAAAGTCTATAATGAGATTAGAAGCCAGTGTCCTGCCACCATAGCTATTATATAAACACACTTTGTTTGTAGACGTGGTTGGTATATTTTGTAAATGAATGGGCCAGTAAATTTTGTTAGGTATCTAAATGGGGAAATACTCCCGCCTCTGAAAGTGGATATTCCCGACTAATTGAAGGGCTTGCACCTTGTGCGAATGCTCAGATTAGGTCAGGATTAGTTTGAACTCACGATCTATTAGTATCAGTTATAAGATCAGGTGTTCCTTGCTTGTTAGATAATTCAGAATTTTCTACGGGTGTGTCCGGTAGTAGGATACACACAATCCTTATTAATCCTACAATGTGGGATTACTTGGGATTGAGAATTATTCAACTCGTTCGCTAGACAAATATGAATTGAGTGGGATTGTAATAATATGTGATTAAGAATTTTTTGTGACTTTACATTAGTGTCTCTTATTTTGAGGACCTAAAACCGAAAATCACAAATTTTTCTGCTGCCGTGAATGTGGGAAACTCCCACAATGTGGATTTTGAAGTTCCATAAACTGCTATGTTGATTTCGTATAGGATATTTTCCTTCCTAGATAGTCAATCTACATACGGTTTTTATGAAATCGATCATTTTTTTAAAGTCTGCTATTCTATTGAATATACCTCAACTTGGCTGGTAATACTGCCAGATGACGCTGATAAGATTACACTTGTGTTTAAGAGGGCAGGATTTAGTAAGTATCATTGTTGCGTTATGTTGTGTGCGATAAACCTGTTTCCGACAAAAGAAAGGAAAACAATAAAGTTTCTCAAAAGATTGTCATTTACATAGAACTGCATTCGTGCGACGCAATTATTTATCCTCTTATTACAAAATTATAGAGCTGCTTGAATAGAACACAGCTGTGGAATTGTATGCTTCAACTTTCAAACATACAGAAAGACGAGCAGCGCCAAAGTTGCACACTTGCAATTTCATATCCCTCTGAATATGTTGTGAACATGCTTTTGTGGATTTTGATCGGATTCGGAGGGGATGCCTCGTTGATGTTGGCAGTGAATTCACTGACGGGAGAGAGACCTTTGCCGGAGGAGATTTACCGGTTGAAGAACATAACTTTAGAAGTTTCACCGGTTTTTGAAGGATGGTAGATTGTGTAATTATGTTAAAATTAAAGGTTAACAAGTAATTTTTAAGTGAGATTGTATAATTACTCATTTTGGAGGGATTGAGTAATCCCACATAATGCAGGATAAAAGGCAGGTCGTAGGATTCGACCCGGAAAAAATTATGTTGGATACCGAACATGTGATTAAAGTGGATTATTCTCAGAATCATAAATTTATCCTCAAGTTATACTGCTGCTGAACGTACCCTACGAGGATCACGACTTATTAGTGTCTGTTATAAATTTTTACAAATATTTAAAATTTATTACAAAATTAAAAATTTAAAAACATATATAAAATATTGTATTCTAAAATATTTTTATCAAAAAAAATTCTATTATATTGTGCTTGAGTGTATTTTTTTAATTTCTTTTATTACATATTTATATTAAAACATTTTTAGCAATATCTTAGGAATATTTCGTGTTTGTATTGCCAATTTTTTTATATTTTTTTATGGATTACGGGCGATTTCCATTAATTAGAGAGAAAATTAGTTCTATAAATATGTAAGTCAGCACCAAGTAATTATAATTATTCATATTTTATTTATATTTTATATAATGTTAATATATATTCAATTATTTATATATATTTAAAAAAATAATAAAAGAACAAAAATTAATAAAACATTGTTTGTAATTTTTTAAATAATTAAATAGTAATTTGATAATTAGAAAAAATTAAAAACAATAAAAATAAAAACAATTCACTTTTTAGTATTTTAAATAATATTTTTATAATAAAAATGAATAAAATTCAATAAACTAATTAAGGTGTAAAACAATTTTTTTCGATTATTTTTTCTCTCAACTTTCAACATTTATAACACGTGAGTTAATTTGAACTTTTTCAGAGCACAACAAGGTAAATTATTAATTTTTAAATAAAAAAAGATAAAATGACTTTGCATAGATAGAAGTTAGAACGGGACACATACATAGAACGGGAGTTCGGAAAAAAACCTTTTGAAAAATAAATACTCTTTAATAAAAAATTAAAAACAATGTTTGTAGAGGTTAAAAGTAACTTTATGAAAAATCTATTTCCGGAAACACATTCAAAGAGAGCGAGAAAGACAGGGGACATCAACAGGTGCGGCGTAAATGGGGCGGATCTTAGAGGTCACCAAACAGGCGTGGCGGGCTGACCCGCCCTGTTTTATAAATGTCGGCTGGGTCAGGCTAGCCTGTTTACAAAACGGGCTAGGCTGACCCGCCCTGCCAAAAAAATGGGCTGGACCAGGCTAGCCTATTTACAAAACGGGCTAGCCTATTTGGCCTGTTTTTATTATTGATAAAAAATATGTACAACAACTAAATCCATAAAGTTTAAACACTCAAATTACAAATATCACTACAAAGTTCATAAACCGCAAGATAAAGTTCATCAGCTAAAAATATTCAAGACAAAGTTCATCAGTCAAATATTGCAAGACAAATATCAATTTTTCAAATCAAATAACAAAACAAATGCGGGTAAGTCGACGAAATATCGGGAAAAAGTGAACAAAAGCCTCAATTTTCTCCTTCAGCTGGTGCATCAAGAAACTTGTAATCTAATTTAAGCTCCAGAATTTAAACATAGTAAACAAAATTTAAATAAATTTTCTAAAAGCAAAACAAAATATACTAAAC
>JAOYMZ010000025.1:266337-300859 GCA_025802335.1 Pinguicula primuliflora | reverse complement strand
AAACATAATTGTACATTGAATGCAAAATACAGTGTCCAACACAAAACTGATTGAATCACATACAATGGCTAACACACGTATCTACAAACCGTACTGATACATGACCTTAACCAAACAATCTCATAATAAGTAACATACATTACCTACAAATAAAACCATCAACCTTACACAACAGGAGATTGCAATTAATTTCACATTTAATGCTAAATACAGACATGCAACATAATACTATATCTCGAACAAAAAGGTGGTAGCTTTTTACAAATACTTACTGCAACATCCTCGTCTTTCACGAGGATAGGCACCGTAGAGGTTCCTGACGGCCAGCAACATCAAGCAAAGGCGGCGGAACGTCAGCAGAAGGGTTTGTTTGATCAAGAGGTTGTTAGGATGTAGACTGTGTTTCAACACTTATTGGAGTGTTTGATACAGCACTCGGGGGTGATTGTTCGTCATTCCCAACGTCCATGTCCAAGATTTCGACGGAAGGGTTGGAGAGGTGGGTGTAATCGAAGAGTCGCGCAAGTACTGGTAGGAGGCGAAGCACACATATATTTCGAAAGCTTTGATCAATGCCAGTTTGGTAACTTGACTTTTTTTAAAAAAATTGGGCCAACTTTTCGCATTTCCAAGTAAACATGACATTATATTTTTCGGGTCCAATGCCATTTCAGCCCAATTTCGGAATTGGTGAAAATGGTGGGATTACATACTAAGTTAATGTAAGGTAAATTTTTGAGTGCGAATTGAAGTATAGAGACCCTAAACGTGTGAACGAGGGTTCTTTTATTGACCATATGGATTTATCTTATTTTTGGAATTAGTTATTTTTTTGTTTATTCAATCTCACTCCCAAATTTTTGACTTGTCCCTCCTGTATATATCAATTAAGTCGTCATATTTTACTTTTTCAGCGGCTTATATTTATTACAATTTTCAAATACGGTTTAGCGTTTATGGAGTATTTGTTGTAGGATTTTATATGATTTAGACTTTAGGGTTTTAGTTTTTCGGCAGCGAAACTCCCGTAACATTGATTATCATTTTAAAATATAATTTAACATTTATGATTTATGAAATTTCTACGGTTTAAAGATTTTTTTTCGTCGTAATATTATTTGCCACTTTTAAATACAGTTTAACATTTAAGATTTCTACGATTTTAGCATTTAGGAGTTGCCATAATATTAAGTCTAGAAATTTACCAAAAAAATGCAAAATATGTTAAATATATTTCAATTGCATTATAAAGAAAAGTTACATGTAGATAGGGACGAGACCGGGGAAGAGATCCAGGATCTGCCTGGTGAGGGCAGGTCCGACCCATCCGTGGGTGGGATAGGTGCGGGATCGGGGAAGAGATATGTCCCGACAATATATATATAATTATTTTTATTTACAATTATTTATATTATACATATTAATTTATCATATAATTTTTTGTAATATAAGGAGGAAATTGATTTTTTTTCTGGGTCCAGTCAGATTTGGCCCGATCCGGCCTAAGGGCCCGGTTAGCACGGGGTGGAGCGGGGTGGGGCGGGGCTTGGTCGGCCTTACCCACCTCTTCCCATTACCATCCTTCGGTTTGTCCAACCCATCATTACAAATCAAAGTATGAATTCATTTATTGAAGCTTGTGGTATTTAAAATAGATTATTTTTCAAGATTAATATGAAAAATTAGTAACCGGAAGGGACTGGCCTAGTGGTGGAGGCTTGGGACTTAAGTCTCCAAAGAGGGATGAGGTCTCAGGTTCAATCCCCACTGTGTGCAAACAATTCTTTGGGGCCACGACCGCGGGCCAAAGGCCCGAGACTTACCTGATTCATGTGAAAGGGTTGTTTTGCATGGATTCCATGGATTAGTCGGACAAAAAATGGTTACCGTCATCCAAAAAAAAATGGAAAATTGGTAGCAACAATAACTCAAGCCTTTACACTTTATTATTACATGGATGAATAAAAATGAAGAATGTGAGGGAAAATGGGGTGGCATTTTAAAGAACAAAACGAACAGATCATTTCTCACAACCCCGACGTGAACGGTATGCCGGTCCCTGGCAACCATGAGCTTCCAGCAATGAAATTCGCCACAGTAAATTGCTCGGCCACGGCTGGGTCGGTTATGACCCGATATCCCTTCCATTTGACCCGTGCATTTGTTCCCGAACCTGGACCCGAATTTCTGTACTCCCCATAAAACAGAGTATTTAGAGCAAAATTTCCATCCCATTCCAGCCACCCCGCCGGGTTCACCAACGAATCCAAATACGTCTGCAGGTAAACCGTCCTCGAGTACTGCTTCCACGGACGGCCGAGATACGTCGGAACCAACCGGAGTACCGGGACTAGATCGGCTGCCGCCATGACCCGTGAATTATGGATGGAAATTCCAGTGTTTTGGTTCGGGTCGATCCGGCCCTGTGCGGTGACGGTGTTCTCCTGCCCGATTATGGGACGGCGGGCGTAGATCATGCAGTTCTGGAGGACGACGGCAGCATTGCCGAAGATGAAGTCGACAGTGCCAAAAATGTAGCACTCTTTGTAGAACTGACGCTGTGAGTGGACGTAGAGCGTGTCCTGGTAACCCTCGAAGCCGCAGCGGTAGAAAACGGAAAAATCGGCGCCGGAGCGGAGAGCAACTGCCTGATGGTTTTGCGGCCCGGCGGTGTTGCGAATAGTGAGGCCACGGGCGATGAATCCCGTACCAGTCACCGCTGAGGAGTCAATAATTATTATGAGGAAAATGTTTAATTTTAGATGATAAACGACAATCTTGCTATATGTATGGGTGTAATTTTGAAATTAGTTACAAATTTTAGTTCCGGCCTAATCATAAAAGATGAGTTTACAACTAAAAAAGCTTAATCCAAAGTCGAATCATATGTTTTACATAAATGTTTCGGGATTGTCACCTTATCTGTATTCCAAAAACTTTGATAAATTTTGACTTCAACAACTAAAAGTGATTAGAAATTTCAATACACAGATATATGAAACGATCCGATGCACTAGCGAAAGACGCACTAAAAGTGCATTCGTGTGTAGTGGCCAATATTTGTGTTAACACCGTTTAGGTTACCATTCACATGCCGCCACATGAGTGTTAATATAAAATAGTACCCGTTAATAGTGCACCGTATCATTGGTGAAATATTTATTAGTTGTTCTATTCTACTACTCTAAAATGACGACAATATTGAATATGATCCATTCCTATAACCTATATTCTATCGAATTTATTTCTCTTTAAAGTAAAGTATGCCCCGAACATATTTATTCAAAATAGAGCGGCCAAGTAAAATAACTTAGTGGTTGGTTAGACTTAGATCCTAGATGAATGTGAAATATTCTCGGAAAATACTTCTTGGTCAAATTTATATTGATGAATATGAGTTATTCGGTAAAAGTCTCCGACAATACTTATTGATCCTGAGTTACTTTCACTAAAAATTTTCGATAATACTTACCAAGAGTAGCGGAGTTGAAGGAGGTCGATCCTCCTCCGACACTCCTACTTCCGGTGATTACTGTATATTTCATCCCATCCCCCACCAGCATAATATTCTTCAGATTATTACCAACCACCAAATTCTCCCTATAAACCCCGCTCTTCACATGGATAACGAACCTGCCGGACCCGCTCCTCTTCCCCGCCGCATCAAGCGCCTCCTGGATCGTCCGAAAGTTCCCGGAACCGTCTTGCGCCACCACCAGATTCGCCGCCACGGCGGCGGACGACTGTAGCAGCCTCCGATCCCCCGGCGCCACCCAAGACGGGAATCCACCGTCGTAATAAGTCCCCGCCTCGTGTCCCGTGGCATCATCCCCCATTGCTAGGCTGTTGCAGATCAGCTTGGTGACGTTGTTGTTCTCCATCATCGGCAGCACGTAGTCCGCCACGCCGAGCTCCTCGAACCCGGCCCGACACGTCTCGAGGTTCGTCAGGGCGGTGCTGAGCCACGTCTGGGCGTCGAAATCGGTGCAGTTGAGGGCCGGGTCCTGGATCTTGCTGAGCTCGTGGATGGTGTTGTCGTAGAGCTGCAGGCAGTCGGACCATGCCGCTTTTTCGCGGTCGTTGCGGCATTTCGGGCCGAGGGTACGGGCGGTGTTGCCGGCCCGGAGGGCCCGGCCGTAGGCCAGGTTGATGGCCATTTTTCGAAAGTCTGATTTGTGTTTGGGTGGTGTGTGTGGGCTGTTGTGGCCCATGAAATGTTTGCATGGATCTGGATATGGGGTTTGGTTGCACCATGAATCTATGTCCGTTGGGGAGGATTCGGAATTGGAGGGATGGAGAAAAGTGGAGAAAGAAATGGCGATCGCGATCAAGAATTTGAGCTCCATTTTTTTTTTATGAAGTTTGTTTTTTGAGGAATGTGTTGATTGTCTTGGTTTTTGGTTGTTACTTTATATAGATATATAGATGATGATCATCCAGGGGAATATATATATATATATATGGAAGAGTTGACTATGATAAGGTCTATGTACTTGTTTTTGACAATGTCTTTGATGAGTTGGGGAGACAATTATGGTTGCTTGTTTAGTTTAAATAGATTTTGGTTATATGATAATGTCTTGGTCATATGATTGGCAATTCTGGGATCTGTGTAAGATTTCAATTGCTTCGGTTTAAGATTTTGATATTCATGTCAAGTTTGGATTACCTCTTAGCGTGATTTACATACTATTGATGCATGACGCTGAGTTAATGAGTTTACCTACCTCAGTAAGGTTACCTACGTTATCAAAAAAAAAGATTAAGATATTGGTTCCATTTTGTCGCCGAAATCAAAATCTGTTACTAATTTTGTAGTCACTACCGGAAGGATCCTTTCAAAATCGATTTAACTTTCGACTATCTGCACGATTTCACAATTGATCTGACTTTCAGCTATTTGTACTGGTCGGAGAAGTATTAATAGATGATCCAAAAATTATGGATAAATTCTTAGGGTGCCATACCCTATGCTAATATCGCCTAAACGCTCACTTAGACGGTTAGATGGGTATTTAGGTGTAGTGTAACCCCTGACCAACCAGAAATACATACAACAGTCTCTAAAAATTTGTATTATTATTAAGTTATTCAATTGTACAATTGAGGTCAAGGTCTAATGGAGACGTGTTTATCATTAGTTGGGGCTTGAGCAACAACCACAGAGCTATAAAACTTATAAGAGTTTCATTCATTTATTTATTCGTTTATGAAGTCAATGAGTGCACAACAATGGCCAATTTTACATACTACTATCGATATGAAGAGCACGATATGATATCAGTCCTTGTACCTTATCACATGTTTATATTTCACTTTACCAAATCCCATCCTTCCCTGAGGTCATACATTGGATCATCCAGAACAAGTTCATATTATCTTCACAAAATGCTAGTACAAAGATATTGCCATTTGAGTGTAATGAGTCAAAATGATGGGGGCTGGTTGGTTTGAAGTCAAAGAGGGTCGTGAGTTCAAATCCCATTTGACAAGTTTGGCCAGATTTAACTCAGAAGAACCTCCAGGATTGGATGCAAATCTCTCATATTAGTCGGGATCACGAGTATATTCTTAAAAACTGAAAAGGAGCAGAAGTATTTTTCCTATTTATATATCTAAAAACAAGAGGGACTAGATTTGTTTTGCAAAATATCATGGACAAGATCCATTTTAACACCACGTAGAGCTTACATACTTGCTTTTTTGGTTAAATGAAAACTTGTATTACACCAAAGGAAAACAAAAGAGTATGTACATATTTCATTTATACATATTCACCAGCAGAAAAAATCAGCTAACCATACTCAGAGCCAAACCGAAAACCTCCGTATGCTGAACATCATATTGCTTCTTTCACATGAAAGCATCAGTTTGCAGAAACATGCTGAACCCAAATGCCGAACCTCAATAATCAGCCCACTCCTGCACATACTGAATATAAAGCCATGTGTCATACTCATCACATTCATCACCACATGCAATCTGCCAACCCCCAAAAAACTATCATATGCTACCCACTGAAGCACTAAAACACAGAAGCACCACATCGCCCATCCAACAGAACGGACCATATCCATCATCACCTCCAGAAAACTATCAGCATACTGAACATCAAAACCAGCTAAAACACACGCACCTACTCAACATGAGAGACCCAAACAACTTCACCAATCAGCAACCCTGTAAACAAGCTACTGGATTACAAATCCATTCACCTATTTCATATACAAAGTGTACCTGTTTTGCATTCATCCACTCCCAAGTGTGAGCTTGAAGTTTTCTGATCAACTCTTGAGCACTTGGCGTTGTATTGTTAAAATGTTTATCATTCCTGGCCTTTCATATCAGCCACTCAAACGCCAGCCAGAAAAGTTTCCATTTTTCATTACTTGTACCAGCCGGTTTGAGCCACAGAAACTCCTCCAGGTCCTGGATTGTTGTGGCACCGATCTGTAACCATTCGACCATCACCCTCCAGAGATCTTGGCTGACAGTACACTGCATAAAGATGTGTTCTTCCGTCTCTGGGCCATTTCCACACAGCACACACTCGATGCCCACCTCAGCATGGATGATTCCTCTTCTCTTCAGATTTGCTCTGGTTGGCAATCTCCTCTGCCGCGCTCTCCAGTTGAATATAGACACTTTGATCGGCACCAGGCTGCACCAGACGTTGCTCAACCTGTCTGCCTCTTCCTCCTCTACCAGGGGCTCTTTGTGCTCTTGAATGATTTGGTAGGCTCTCCGTGATTCATATGCACCAGATGCTGTTTCCACACACCTTCAGAAATCCTGCAAATTTTCTTGCATCAAAACAGAGAATGCACTCTAACTCCTCTAGTTCCTTTTCTTCCCACGCAAACAGTCTCCTTCTCCATTTCCATTCCCATCTCCACCTATTGTTAATCCACTCCCCATGATCCGCTACACTGTTACTCCTCACTCTATCCAACCTACACAATCTCATGAAACTCTGCTGCAGAGGCATATCCACAGCCCATCTATCCTCCCAGAACAAGACTTTTTTCCCATTTCCCAGTCTAATTCTCATCATATCCTTAAACCACGTTTCCCAAAAATACTTGCTTGACCGCATAGACTCGCTAAATTGATCACCAATATGACAAAATTGGAGGGCTAGGAATGTTAGAAAACAGAACCTGTCCTACTTGGGCTCAGGTCTCGTGTGCGCAGGTGCGCATGTGTGGGTCAACTTAATTAGGAGATGTGAGTTACTCTCATTAAAATCTTATGCTCATGTGATAGATTGTAGCATCACATTTCTATTTAAGTTGATTGATATTTATATGTGAAATCCGTGTGGACATTTCAACACTCTTCCTCAAGTCCAATTAGGTAAACCTTGTTGGGCTTAGATTACCACACGGATAATGCCCAAACCAAAACATGCTCAGTAAATCTCGCCCTTAGACAAGGTCTGGGGAGGGTAGGATGTACGCAATCATACTCCCACCCTACAACAGGATGGAGAGATTGTTTTCGTGGAGATCCCAACTCGAAAAAAAATAATATGATAAAGAAAATAAAATAAAATAAATAAAGCAAAAAAAACAAAAAAATAAATAACATAAATAACATAATAATAATAAAATTATAAAATAATAAAAATGAGAAATAAGTATAAACTGAAATACCTACTTATCTCAACCATTTTTTTTACAATTGAAAGGATTTTATTATAATGTAAAAACGCGTCTTATATACAAATCTATACAATCCACGATTTTCTAATCTTCTTGCGCTCGATTTCGCCGTTCTTCACTGGATGCATCGTCGACTACAGAGTCTGAAGAATACGAATCAGATCATTCATCCAACATTCAACAGGTACGAAGATGGTGTTCCATTTCTTGGCCTTCAATTTGTACCAAAATCAGACTTGGAATTGGATAGTGTGAATAATTTCCTCCGCTCTTTGCATGATACCAGTGAATTGATGAGTGTTTCTTCTTTTCCATATTAGCCAGATTGTTGCTGCCCAAATTGGCATCCATATTTTGGCCCTGACTCCTAATGGTTTTCGGGCTTCAAACTCTAATTCGGTTAGACCCCTCTGCGCATCACTTGGGATATTCAGCCACTGTGTTAAAGCATCCCATATCTGTATTACCTGTGGGCATTCGAAGAAGGTATGCTCATTTGATTCTGGCTGTTCTTGACATAAATTGCATTTCACCAATTGCTGATCCTCAATTACATGCCTAAGCTTCAGATTTTGCTTTGTAGGTAACTTGTCTTGTTTCATCCTCCATGTGTGTATAGAGACCTTGGCAGGTAAGAATTCGCTCCATACTGTCTTGAGTTCATTAGTTCTTTGCTGATTGAAAATTATCTCTTGATGATTTATCATTGCTACATATCCATCTTTGACTGTGTATCTGCCTTGATTGCCTATCATGCAATGCCATTGATCGGATATATTTTCCTGCAATGAAACATTAGATAGAAGAATCTAAAGTTGCTGTAGATCATTGAGTTCCAGTGAATCTAGGTCCCTCTTCCATTCCCATTTGTAGTGCCAGCAATTGTCAATCCATTCACCATGTTGTGCGATTAGAAGACCTTTTGATTTTGCTTTCCTGTGCAGTCTAGGAAATTTTGTCGCGAGTGTTTGATCACTTATCCATGCATCTGTCCAGAATCTTGTAGATTGTCCATCTCCTATCTTGATTTCCCATTGATTGGAAAACCAATCTTCTTGTAAGATTAGCTGCAGGTCCTTCCACCAGTAGGATTGAGATCTTGACACCCTTCTGCTTCCCCTGCTTGCTGGTTGCTGATTTTGAGCACTGTGCAGAGTAGTCAGTCTTCCCACTTGTAATCTTTCTGCAGCAGCATACTTTGAGTTGAGAATTTGACACCATAGATTGTTTTCCTGCAAAAGAAGTTTGGCCCCCCATTTGCCTAGAAGGGCCTTGTTAAAAGCATTTAGATCCTTGATTCCCAACCCTCCTTTATCTTTTGGTAGACATATTTTATCTCATGCCACCCAATGAATTTTCCTTTTGTCTTGTGTATCACCCCAAAAGAAATCCCTAATAATCTTTTCTAACAGGTTTAGAACTGACCTAGGTGCCCTAAGATAGGATAAATAGTAGCAAGTAAGAGCAGATAAAACTGAGTTAATGAGAATAGCCTTGCCTCCAACCGAGGGAGTTTTATTCTCCCACCTTTTCAGCCTTTGCTGCATTTTTTCCAGCATTGGAATCCATGTGCTGCTTTTCCTAGGATTAGCTCCAACTGGTAAACCTAGGTATTTGAATGGTATTATTCCAATTCCACAATTCAGGAAACTGGCCATTTCTCTGTGAACCTCCTCTGATATGTTCAACCCCATCAAACTACTCTTTTCAAAATTGATTTTAAGTCCAGACAGCATCCTAAAGCTCCTTAGAATCACCTTGAACCCCTGATATTTTTTCAGGAAGCATATCCAAATAATATAGTATCATCAGCGAATTATAAGTGAGATATAGGTACCTTATTTTTGCCAATCAGAATTGGATCAATGAGATTCAGGCTTATGGCTCTTTTGATCAAGGCAGATAATCCTTCAGCCACTATTAGAAACAAAAAGGGAGATAGTGGATCTCCTTGTCTAAGCCCTTTGGTTGGATAAAACATTTCAGTATGACTTCCATTGATGAGTACTGTTGATGCAGCAGAGTGTAAACAAGCTTTTATCCACTTTCTAAAACTTTCAGGTATTCCAATCTGTGCTGCCATCCAGTCTAGAAAATCCCAGTTCACAGAATTGTATGCCTTTTCAAAATCAATCTTCAGAATTATTGTAGGTTGTCTGCTTTGTTTCATCTCTAGTATTGCTTCATTTGCTATCAATACTCCATCCACAATTTGTCACCGTCCAATGTAGGCTGTCTATTGTTGAGAAATGACCTCATCCAAGATTCTGCTTAACCTCCCTGCTAGTATTTTAGATCAGATCTTATATATGGAATTGACCAATGTGATAGGTCTATAATCCTCCTTTCACTATCTTGTTATTCTCATAGAATTCTTCCAGCATTTCCATAACGTCACTCTGCATAAGTGGGAGAAATTTCTTAACAAATGCAAAGTTGATTCCATCAGGTCCCGAACTCTTTTGACTTCCACACTTCCCTACTACACTTTTCAATTCTTCAACAGTGAAACTTTCTGTTAGACTTTGGCTGGAGATATCTGATAAGTTTTGTACCATGACAGTATTCAAGATTGGTCTTCTGTGATTTGTTTCAGTGAATCTGAGTTTGAAATGATCCATGAAGCATTTTTTCACCTCTGTCACCTCTTCAATCCATTGACCATTTTCTGTTGTGCCCTGAACTGTATTCATTTTATTTCTTGACTGAATCACCCGATGATAGTATGCTGTATTTGCATCTCCAAATTTCACCCATTTATCCCTTGATTTTTGCCTCAGTATATTTTCCTCTTGAACCTCCAATGTGGTTATTGTGGTTTGAACTTTCAATATATCAGAGATGGGAGGCAAGGTACTGACATTTCTTTCAGCCATTGATTCAAACTCCTTCATTGTTTGTCTTGCTGTTTCCAATTCAGTTTTCTCCAATTCCTTTTTGAGTTTGCTCCATTGTTGTATCTCTTTCCTTAATTGTCTGACCTTTTCTTTCAAAATGTGTCCCTTATAGCCATCCACATGAGTGTTATTCCAAGCAAATTCCACCATCTCTGTGTAATCCTCCCTTTCTAACCAGCAATCCATAACTTTCATACTTTTTTTGGCCCCCAATTTTTATGCTCCACTCCTAATTTCACTGGGCAATGATCAGCTATATCTTTATCCAGCCCGGTTTGAATCCATGGCTCCATCCCTATCCACTTTTCATTAACCAAAAATCTATCATGTCTGCTCATAGCTCGTAAGGATGATATGTACCAAGTATATTTCCTTCGTGTCATGGGAAGATCTATTAGTTGCAGCTCACTAACAAATTCACCAAACAATTGAATCTCTGTTGCATTGGTATTCCTTTCTACACCTCTGCGCTCTGAGTTGTTTAGTACTACATTAAAGTCTCCCATCATGCAGCATTTGTCATTAATTCTCACTTAAGTACCCACTGATGCTAATCCATTGTTCCTTTTTCTCACTTAATTCAATAGGTCCATATACATTGATCATGTGACTAATCTCTACCTCCCCATTCCAATGTCCTAAAATTCCAATAAATCCATCGCCTCCCCATAGATCCTGTCTCTGAAATTTTTCCTTATTCCATATGCATAGCAGACCTCCTGCCCTGCCATCTAATCTAGAATACACCCATTCAAAATCATCATCTATCCACATACTTGCTGCCAGCTTCCTATCAATATATTCTTTTTTTGGTTTCCTGAATGCTGATAAAATCAATCCTATTTTTCCTAATGAGATCTCTGATTTTCCTTCTCCTACTTCTTTCCCCTATTCCTCTTGCATTGAGTGTGAGAATCTGCATTAAAGATTTCCTTTTTTTCCTTTCTCACCTTCTCCTTCCCAGTTGCCAAATTATTCTGAATGTCTCTTGATTCCATTTCTATTAACTTGTTAACCATTTGTTCATCTTCCTCAGGCATGACTAATCCAAGAGTTTTTGCTGTTTGCAAAACTGATGTTGCTTCGTTCCTGATGTTCCTGAGATTTGATGTCACTATATTGCTGTCATTTATTGAAGTTTTGTGATCTCCATTATCAGAATTCTTACTTTTTGTACTAACTCTGTCCATAGTGGCTTCCCATTCCAATCTTAAAGCATCATTTAATCTTTTCTGTCTTGTCCTTTTCCTTTCAGTTTTGCCTTTGCGCAATGAATTACCTTTGTTTTATTTTGATGATTCTAACCGGCTGCGCTTTGCTTCTCTCTTTGCAGTTTTTTGTATTAGCACAGCTTACTATAGCAATAGGTCCATCCACAGGTATAACTTTCGACTGTCTATCCTTCTGTTCCAAATCATGGGACCTCTGAACTAATTGCAATATATCTTGCATACAGCTCTCCAAAATGTTTATATCTTCTATGTAATCTGATTCTTTTTGGACCTGAGTTGTGATTGCTATGACTGATTTCTCATGCTCACATACCTTTTGTGTTTCTTCAAGACTGTCTGTAACCACCTCTGACTCTTTTTCTTTCATATCTGTGCTTTGAATTAAACTCTCATTACACTCTGTAGGCCACCAATCAAACGGATCAGGCTCCCAGAACTTTCCATTTGGTATAAATTTTGCTTAGTCTCCTTGTTCATACAAATTCATTCTCTTGTCAAATAACTAGTAAGAGTGGAGGAGAGTTTTTTCTTAGACGTTCAGAGGTATTGAAAAAAATCACCCTTTTTATATTATAGGTGGTAGTCTTCTATTCTCATCTCAGGGAGTTTTTACTATGTATACTCTATTGATTATTAGTTAATTGATGCGATTTGTTCTTGTATATACTCTACTGTTTCTAAGCACAATATTCATGTGTGTGCAGAATATGTCTCATATTCAACCGACGGGACATTCACTTGCACAAGATATGAAATTTGAGGATTTAACGGGGTTGACTAGTTTACCTACGTCTATAAATGAGACAGTTTGAGGTATTTATTGTTTACATTAAATTTATTAAATAGCCATGGTTAATGCTTATGTTATTGTTGGTTCTCATCTCGTGTAATTGTAACAGGTACCAAACTGAAGTCTAAGGATGGATACTGAGCTGATTGGGTTAGGATGTTGTCATGTTGCTTTATGTTATGTTATGGATAATG
Source organism: Pinguicula primuliflora (assembly GCA_025802335.1). Lineage (NCBI taxonomy): Eukaryota > Viridiplantae > Streptophyta > Magnoliopsida > Lamiales > Lentibulariaceae > Pinguicula > Pinguicula primuliflora. The sequence goes on along the minus strand of JAOYMZ010000025.1, from coordinate 288,082 downwards.
AGTTGGTTTATGTTATGTTATGGATACTGAGTTGGTACTCGTTTTGCTATTTTTTTTTTGCTTTAATTGTTACCTTCCTCTTCAAACGTGATATGCTGCAGTATTGCGCTGCTGCTGTTTTATTTTTTTGACATTGCGTACTATTGGATCCAAAATCCGATCCGATTTGATCCGAAATATGATCCGATTCGATCCGAAATCCGATTAAAATAATTCAATTTTAAATGAATTAGATATGATTAATGTTTTCCAAAATCCGAATTCGAAAAAATCTGAAAATAAAAATCTGAATCTAATCCGATCTGTTTGCAACCCTAAGTTCAATGCATAATATAATATGCTTGATAACTGTTTAAGTTTTATGCTGACAGATTTAGAAATTCAAGTGTACTAAGACATGAAGACACAAATCTGGACATATCACATATTTTAAGAGCATCTGGAAAGCAAATTAGGGAAGTTGTTATGGCCTCTAGCTACTTTAAATCCCCTAACCTATCTGGGATGTCCTCTCTACCATGGCAGAAAAACTTCAGCTCTATTCAACCAACTCATACAAAAGATTCCGAACAGACTCAAGAGATAGAAATCTAGTTTCCTGTCAGTTGGAGGGAGGATTATTCTTATTAGGCAAGTGTTAAATAGTATGCCAATTTACCTGTTGATGTCTCTTGAACCTAGAGCAACAGTTGCAAAAAAGATAGAAGCCATGTTCGCCAACTTCCTATGGGGACGACATGAAGGCAAAATCAAAATCCATTGGAAGCAGTGGAAGGTAATCTGCCTCCTCACTTCAAAAGGAGGTTTGGGAATTAGGCGTATAAAGGACTAGTGTTCGGCCTTTAGTGCAAAACTCTGGCGAACTTTTAGGAAAGCAACCTCACTCGGGGCATGCTTTATGAGGAATAAATACTGCAAAGATGATACAACAGCTAAAGTTACAACCAGAACACCTGATTCACGGTCTAAGGAGTCATGACACATCACATGAGATGAAAAATAGGAGGACTCATCAATTTTTGGTGGGACAAGTGGCTCCCTGAGGGGCATTCTCGGATGTGGAGTTCCGGTCAGACACTCACATGTTCTCATAGCTCAGCTTAAAGTGGGTAACATATGGAACTGGAGAGCACTAGAAGAGGTACTTCCAGAACATCCACAACTATTTGAGATGACAATGGGCATCCCGCTAAACAGGCAGACTAATCTGCTGATCTGGGAACCAGAACCAAATGGAATGTTCACACTGCTCTCCGCTTGGCAACTCTTTCGACACAAATCCTCTTAACTTCGGTACTGCTGGGATTCGTGCCTCCCATTAAAACTGAGTTTTCATGGCTGGAAGGTCATGCACAAGATAAACCTGTGGACACAATCATCAGAACTAAAGGGGTATATCTTCCTTCCAACATCATGTACTTAGGGTCCATTTACTGCAGATGATTCAGTTTGATTACGGTAGTTTTAGCCCTCCGTAACTACCGTAATCATACTGCGGAAATTGTTTACTGCGAGTCTGATTTCGAGCATTATTTTTGGTCAAACCTCTCGAATCCCCATTTTTTTCTCTCAGTTGGATTGCCAGCGCTATTTCGATCCCCGAAAATAGGTGTGATTTCGAGCGTTACACATTACATGGACTGTTTAATTACCAAAAACCCTTCCCTCCTCGTTCATATCTCCCAAACACTAAAAAAATTTTCCCTCTTCGTTCTCACCGCCAGAATCTGCAAAAAATTTCCCTCCTCGTTCTTCATCTGAGTTTTGACGAGAAATTGTTTTCCCTCCTCGTTCATTTCTCAAGATTTGCCAAAAACCTAGCTCCCTGCTCGTTGATATCTCCGTTTACTCGAAGAACCCTAGTTTTCTTCCGAGAAAATTTGAAGCAATTACAACCTGTATATCAACATTTAAAGGTCGATTAAGGTAAATCTCACCCGTTTTCTTGCAATTTATGCTACATCTAGCTGTTATCGTTCGATTGTTTGAGGAAGTTCATGAACATGTTCGTGAAGATTTTTTCGGAGTTAGTGTTTTTTATCGTCTTAACTGGGCAGATATCTAAACTTATGCTTGGTTTTCTTCTTTTTGGTTGCTTAATTCTTCATCTGGGTATGCTTCTTTTTGCTTAACTGGGCAGATATATTGAATTTTTTATAGTTCAATTTTTGACAGGGATTGTTTGCTACCTTGTTTCTTTTTCGTTTGTTTTTTACAGGGATTCTCTGGATATACCTTGTTTTTGACAGGGATTGTTGACTGTCTTCCTTTTTTTGTTTCAGATGAAGAAAAATAGCTTCTGTCGTCTTGCCTGGAATTCCATACGACTTAAGGAATGAGTTTGCTGCTGCATTGGATAAACCTGAAGAGGAGGAAGAGGAGCGCCAAGGGGAAAGCCTAACAACAGGCCCTGGACAAAAGGTTAATAGCACAAGTGAGGACGGTAGTGGTTGCAGGAAGAAAAGGGAGAGGAAGAAGGTGTGGCTCAAATTTGAGGAGGATGCATTGATTGATGCCGCCAAATCGTTGGTATACGCAGGAATGCGGAGTCAAGGAGGGTTTAAACCCGAGTTTCTAATTTCTTGTGCTGACAGGATAGTGCGGAAGGTGAAAGGTAGCACCATTAAGGCTGTTTCACACGTGAAATCTAAACTTCACGTGTGAAAGAAGACATATGATCTTCTGTGCGACTTCATGGGCATGAGTGGAGTTTCTATGGACCCGACTACACATCAAGTGGTGGTGGAGGATGAATCCTTGTGGGATGGCATTATTCTGTTAGGTATTGCGTATGAGTTCTTAATGATAGTTCGATTTGTTTGTAGCAAATCCAGATTTCAAGGGACCTAGGGGAAAACCATTTCCCCTATATGACAACAGGTGCAAAATTTTTGGGAAGGATCGGGCGACAGGAGGGTACGCAAGAGACTCCGGAGACATTGGTGAGCCTGAGGGCTCAAAATCAGGGGACGAAGATGAAGAGATGCGCGTTAGAGATGAACCAATGGAAGCAGTTCCTAGACCAACGAGGAACAAAGGAAAACGTCCAATGCCGGCAGAGGATGAAAAGGCACGGTGCTACTCCAAGATCAGGACATATGTCCATACGCTGCATACTCCGGTTGATCCACCTTTGGATATTACAAGGCGCATAATGGAGGAACTTAGGCCATACAACAAATTTGACGTATGGACTTGAAGTACTGTCGCATCATATCTCCTTGACAACATTTCAGCACGTCAAATGTGGATGATTCTCGAGGAGGATACACGTTAAGAGTGGCTAAACCATCTCGTCGAAAAAATCAACCGTGCAAAGTAATATCACAATAACTGAAGCTGCTCTGCTCTTTATGATTTCATTTTGCTTAGTTTGATTTCGTTTTGCTTAGCTCACTCTGGTCTTTGTTATGGAACTTGTGGACTTGTTTTCATAATGCTGTGTATAACTCTGGTTTGAACTTACGACGGAGCATGGATGGTTTTGAACAGGTTTATAACTCTGGTTTTGAGCAGGTTTTGAACAGGTTGGCACCTCATTGGTTTTGAACAGGTTTTGAATAGGTTTTGATTAAGTTTTGAACACTGAAATTTTGAACCGAAACTGTTGGCATTGTTCTGTTGGTATGTGATCACTTGTGTACAATTTCACGAATTTTGGCATTGTGAAGGTTAATAACACTTGTGTTGAACACTGAAATTGGTTAAAAAATTGTTTTGTTTTCTTGGATATCGATTTTCAGGTGTTTACTTTGTTTAATTTGGCTGAGATATAGATATGGATCCAATGTCAAACGAGGGGTATTTTTGTCTTTTCACTGTCATTTAACTGTTCATTCAACCCAAATCCACCTCAAAGTAAACACACGAAATCATAACTAACTCTATCAAAATCAACTTGGCAAAACTGTTTACTGCGTGTGATATTGATATCTCTAACGACTCAAATCAATATCAAACTCGAAAACATAATGCTGCAGTAAACACCTTTTCATATTTGATTTTCACGTGTTTACTTTAAAATTGATTACGCCGGATTAAACAGCTAAATGATGGTTAAATGACTTTAATACCTCTCACACTGTAAACACTACATAACAACAGTGTTATCCGAATCAAAACAAGTAAATATGATTTGATGGAGATTATACCAGTTTCAATTATACTAGTTTCAAACAGATTTCAGTGCTATCCGAATAAAAAAAATGAACAATCCATACCACAATAATCATATACTCAAAAACACATTTCAAGATATCAATGTTTCACTCGGAAAAAATGAAATGCCAAAGTTCCAATGGTTGCATATTTCACCAAAATTACTATCCAAAAACTCAAGGTGATGAATGGAATAACTTCTCTGCAAATGAGGCAGTCCTTCATCCCTGTAAGTTATTATCTCAAGAAATTCATTAATCATCCGCAACCGTGATTATTTCTGCTATGAGATTCCAGTGCGCAAATTAATCAATTAAGCAACATAACAATAAAAAAAGCACGAAGGACACGATAAAATCCATTTTCTTTCATTGAGACATTTTTACATCTATCATAAAGACTAATCCAAGGCTGGAAATACTTACATGTATCATGTGATTGCCCTCGTTAATAACTTAGAACATGAACAATGCCCCAAATAAAGTTTGTCTTCTTCTTCTTTGATTCTTTCTCGGCATGCTTTCCCATAACTTTTTTGAAAATCAAACAACATAAAATTAAATATAAACCAATTGCAGAATCGGATTCAACAACTTCACGAATTTGGTGGGTTTGGTTGATGTGAAGCTTGGGCAGGACTATGAACTCGTCATCACGACTTATGAGGACTACACGACATTCTCAAACCTCGCCATCGACCACAACTCCCTGTCATCACATTTGTCGGAATTTTGCTCCAAGGGGTTCGGGGTGGTTTTCAGGAAATTGGGGAATTAGGATTCGGAAAATTGGGATGACCTCATTGTAAGAAAGATGAAATGTGAGGAAGATAAAGAGTGGATATTTTGGTCTTTATCAACTTTGGTCAAGAGTTAACCCTCAAAATCACACTTCTAATCAAACTATCGCCAAATTTCGATTTCGAGAGTTATACCTTTGATAACACTCCAAATCAAATTCTTAGTAAACTCATGAATTACGATGGCAATTAGGTGAACTCCTGAATAAGAGGTCTCGAGTTCAAGCCCCAGCAAAAGCGCTTGGCCAGGCCTAATCCATAAGAGTCTTTGGGATGAGTGCAAGCCCCCTAGATTAGTCGAGAGTGTAAAAAGCTCTCGGATACTGGGGAAGAGCGGGAGTATTTCTCCCAACTTACCTACCTAAAAAAAATTCTTAGTAAACAGGTTTTGATTACAGTAGTTAGAAACTGCAATAACTACCGTAATCAAACGCTATCAAGATGCAGTAAACGGAGCCTAAGGCTGAGGAGAACACCATCACATTGGCATTTCAATAGACGAAGTAACAATATCACAGCAGCCAATAAAAACCATGTATACTTTGATAAATGCAACCAACTGCATTAATCTGTAAGACAAACATATCTACGTAAAAGAGCACCACATCAGTCATATACAGCAAGCACCCCAGTTTATGAGAAAAGAGACAGAAATCTCTCCATACGAAAATACAACAAAAAAGAGGGTGGACCATACACCCCCGCCCCTCATCACCCCCCCATCCGGTCAGTAGAATAAACAATAAATACTCGACCATTTTACTCGCTGTAGGTGCTGACGGGTAAAAGTTTTATCTGCATTGTTGTTGTTCTCAGAAATGATCAGAATAAAATCGCATCTCACCTGTCAAAAAAGAAGATGACGAAGAATCCATCATACTCTTTTATATCATCTTATAAAGTTTCCATCAAAATAGCCGAGTAATCAACAAGTCTACATTCACAGAAACGATATTTTCCAAGGGTGCACATAATCATTATCCATTTAACAAGCATTTGCTAAGCATCCAAGAAAGAAACAAGAGCCCACATGAACTAGAGGTTGGGGGGTCGAATCCCACTGGTAACAAGGAACTCGCTTGAGCCACGACCGCGGGTATGAGCCCGAGTATTGCCTGGTTTGTGGGGGGATCGCTTTGCACAAACCCTATGGATTAGTCGAGGACAAGAATGTACCAAGGGTACAAGAGAGTACAAGTATACCATAGGCATCAAAAAAAAAAACAAGAGCCCACATGACACTGACGACATTAGAATAAACAAAACAAGTACTTATTCAATATTCATGACTGCAAAATAATAAATGCTCGCACAAAATGCCACGTCCAAAGCTTCAAATGAGACGAAACTGTGAACTATCAATGCCATAGAAAGGAAATAGAAGATATAAACACTCGAATACATTTAGACGTGGTAAGGGAACCACAAAATCCTCACCTATCCTGAAACTTTTGATTACACGTTTTCAATGGAGAGATCAGTTACTTTTCCCACCGCAACAGTTTTTCCTATGAAGAATGAAGATCGGATTTCAGATGTTATAGAAGGTAAGGTAGATTGTAGAGATATACTGGAAGTATAGATAAAGTTACAAACCTTCAGTACGGAGAGTAAACCGTCCAAGCTGCGGAACATCAGAAAACTTCTCGACACATATCATGTTATTAACCTGAAAAGCAGTATTTTTATTCGCTAAGACTGAGAAGCAGTATTAACACAGAGGTAACTACCAAATTATTAACACAGATATCACATATCTATTAAATAGGGTTGATGTTTTAATAGACAACTCACAGAATAATCGACACAGAAAAGTTGGCAGATCAAACTGAAAAATCAACTCGATTTAGCAATTTTTAGAAACAGAAATAAAATTGCATCTTAAATGCAGGCCAACCGGAAACTGTTCTGGACGTAATCAGCATTTATGCAGCAAGTGAATTATGAAACTGACCTGAATCCGGCATACAACTAAAGCACCTTGCTTGACAAAGAGAGGTTTCCTTTTCATTGGCTTTTTGGTTTTAAGATCAATTTGCTGTATCAAGTCAACAATTTCACATTCTTCCACAACTGCGTGGATGTGTAAAACAGCCTTGTAACCAGGGCAAAATATTGCCTGAGAAAATACAAAAAATTAACAATTCTTCACGGACAGCTCACATCAAAGGTCAGAAAAGCATGTTAATCAAAGAAGCGTGAAAAAAAACATAAGCCCCAGTAGAGAAACATACATTGTCAACCAACTCAAGGATTTGTAAGTGAGCAACAAACTCCGACACAGCAGGTATTGGTTTTGCTGCACATAAAGAAAAGGATTAAGTCAGGAAAACAGAAGGATGAGAAAAAATAGCTCTTATAACTGATTGTATAACATCTACATTTTTTAAATGTTTACAGTAGGAAAAGTCAACAGAAACAAATGTACAATACGCATAAAGATTTATAATTGTGCAGGAGACTACCAACTTTTCGAAAGATAGATTGGACCATGAAAAGCAAGGCTGAAATAAGACCATCTATATATTTTTTTGGTAAATATAAGACAGTCTATATTGAAAGAGGAATATTGTAGGATCAACAAATCCGGGTAATTCCAACATAGGACTGAGGACACAACCAATAAACTGTACTTTTACGCTTCAAAACAATTTTCAAGGCCAAGTATAGCCCAGTTCCTATGGATTAGTCAGGCCCGACAAGATGGACACCATAGATGATCAAAAACCAATTTTCAAGGGGGGAAAGTAGAAGAGAAGAAAGAACCACAGAAGACCAAAAAAAAAAGTATACCAATGCTGCAGAGAACAAAGCCCGTTAATATATCCTCCTCCTCTATCCCGGATACCCTAACTCGTAAATTTTCACCAGGTCCAGCACGCTTTACTCTGTCTTCATCACAAAATATAGCAAGAACTTTCACTTGTACCTGCAAAAATAAGAAGAAAGCGCTAAATGATCATGATGATCCTTTTTCCAAAATACGGAAAGGCTATGGAAAAGCACCTTATTTGGCATGACAAGCAAACTATCGCCGTCACGAATAGTTCCAGATTCAATTTTTCCCATAACAACAGTTCCCATGTCCTTAAATTTGTCAATAATAGGCATCCTGTCAAAACAAATATATCATTTAGCTAAAGCTGACCGATTAGAGGTCAATTTAATTCTACAAAAAGTATATAAAGTACAACTTTCTGGATAAAAAGTCATCAGATATTCACAAATCAATATGAAAAAATGCAATCAGCAGTAGACATGCATTCATGCAATCAAAGGCAGGAAAAAATGTTCTCTGCTATCATGTGACTGTAAGCCTATCAAATTACAATAATCAAAATATTTTCTGTTCTACCTTACAGTACCATTAGGATCACGCATTGGAACTTCAGCAGCATCAAGCACTTCGAAGAGGCATTTACCATCCCACCATGAGCATATACTTTTATCAACTCTTGTTTTCATATTTGTTCCGAGAAGGCCGGATATTGGAAGAAATTGAACATCTGATGTAACAACATAAACAAAATAATTATTTAAAATGAAAAGAAAGGTGGTGGTGTGGACAAAACGCAAGCAGAAGAAATGAGTCTGAGAATTAATCAAAAGAAACCAAATTCTCTGAAGTTCCATTCCTCAGATACAAGTTATAGAATGAAACTCCCATCAAAGCTGTTCTACTCTTCAAAACTGCAACTTTTCGTAAATCCATTAGCATGTGATTGTGAATACACTAGCTAGAGCAGGTGGTCCAAAATCTAAATAAATACCAAAAAAATCTGTTACTTGAATGGTTGCTCTGATGTATAGTGATGTTTATTTTGTAAAGAAAACATCACCAGGCATTAATAGTTCAATACCCATAGTTCGATACAATTTTTAACCTAATTACTTGCACTATATGCTCCCACCTTCAGTATTTAGACCATGAACCAGAAGAACGAAGCCCAGATATTTTACTTTTGAATTCAAAAGTGTGTAAATACATGTACTGCATATCACGGCAAAATGAACTCATCGCTTCATTTATTCTAAAGGGTCGTAAATAAAATACTGTGCATATTCCGGGTTTTAATAAATTATATCGTTAGTTTAGTAGTCAATGAATACTTCTAAGAGTAAAACCCCATAAAGAGCTTTCAAGGATAAAGCCTGTTGGAAACCCCTACATCACACAATACCAATAGAATAGAGAAGTCAAGTTACCTTTCTTAACATTATAACCTGAAGCCTTTAAAAATGATTCCATTTTACCCTTGATCTCATCAAATCTGCAATTTTAAGACACAATTAACACAAAATAGAACCCCAGATCAAATCTCTAATAGAAATAAGTGTACAATTCCAAAGTACCTTTCTTTTGACCATTTCACTGTTGGCTCATCCATTTTGTTCACAACAACTATCAACTTAGTGACACCCAAAGTCTTTGCAAGTTGCACATGTTCCCGTGTCTGTCCACCTTTTTCATAGCCAGTTTCAAATTCTCCCTTACGAGCTGAAATAACCTGAAACAAAAAGGCAGAAAATTCATATATCAGCAAAACCAGATAATCCTAGTCAAGCTTGGTATAACTATGTGAGAAACAAAGAATGACTTACTAGTACACCAATATCTGCTTGAGATGCCCCACTAATCATATTCGGTACGTAACTTTTGTGGCCCTGAAAATTAAGTATACTCAACTAAATAATCAAATAAATATTACAAGTAACTGCACACAAGAATTAATCGTAAACTAGTGTTAAGTGCACTTCTACATAGATGCTGCAAAATCACAAGATGAAGTGGGAGACCTCTGAGCTCTTCCTAGTTTAAAACGAACAATCAAGCATCTTACATCATGTTATTATGGGAAAATCATTTTTTTTCGCAGAAAACAAAATCTATCTCTGGATTTGAAACATACAGCCTAAAGACAAATGCACAAGATAAACAGGTTGCACGAAAAAGTTTCTGCTTCCTAACAACTATTCATTTGAAGTAACAAGACTAACACCAAATGCAGAAGGGGTAAGCAGGGAGGTAACATGTTACATGACACGCAAGGTACATAATCAAAAATGAATATAAGTGGTTACCGGGGCATCCAATATGGTGAATCTAGTACTTTCCGTTTCAAAATGAGCCCTACCAACTTCCACAGTTTTTCCCTATAATAAAAAAAACTAATGTAAGGTTAACTGAGCATTTAAATGTAAGTATAATCAACTGGAAACACAAATAAAGAAATCAAAAGCAGTAGAGCAGTTAGCTATATCAGCGGAACTGATGCGTACCTTAACCCTCTCTTCTTCATTTGTATCCATGATATAAGCCATATACCTAATTTCATAATGAATAATCAATTAAATCATGTACTATACAAAATAAAACACTAAATTCCAACGAGGTAATAATAGAATAAAGTAGATATAATTCTTCAGCCACTGAAATCATGAAAAGAACTACTCACCAGCTCTCCCTGCTTTTGTCTTTAGCTTCTTTTTCATACTTCTGGATTGTACGCTCATCAACTTGGCCACTGAGAAATAATGTTTGCCCTCCAATCGTAGACTTCCCAGCATCTGCCGGGTTACATTCATCAATACTTGTGATGAAATATTGCTTGGCTTTTACAATATATCCGTTAGGTACAAAATGCTTATGACTGGCATTGTACAATTTTATTTTATTATTTCTTTTTTGCTTCTGCATTTCACCAAAATGAAATTTCTGGCGATGGGGATTAACAGCTATTTAAAACGCAACCTCCGACTACAAAGTGTGAAAAATAAAAAAAAGGATCCAACATTGATTATGCACAGCATGTGGTATACATGGTGAAAGGACCTTTTAATTGCGAATAGGAACTACAGCTTTTTTGTGTTGAGAAATTCCGGACTAAGGGCCTTACCAACATGACCAATGAATACAACATTCAAGTGTCTCTTCCTCGGCTCCTCTGACTCGTGTCCCAGTTCATCTGGATGAGAGCTTTCGTTCTCTTCCACTGGGTGATGAATTAAAAATATGTGAGACAAGATGCCCCAATCATCATGGAATGAGACTAAGAAGATGAAACAAAGAACACCAAAAACACACAAATCCACAGTAGTAAGCCTTAAATTCAAGTAGATAACGTTTAGTTCTTTTTTTGGGACTGGGCTGGGGTGGGGGTAGATAATATTCCATGTACCTCCACACATATCATCTGGGTTTTCAACTGCATCACCATTCCCATACTTCGAGTTAACCATCACAGTATCTTCTGCAAGCAATCACAAATCCGAACAATTAGTCACCATAAAGTCTTCAGCTAGGAATAAATAATATTATTACCAAAGGATGTGATCGACTAAGGAATTCCGACACTATTGTACGTGCAATTCACCCATTAACCTTGAAACACGGACAAAATTTGAAAAGTCACACACTTCACGTACCTCCATCATTCGTTTCTGGGTTTACAACTAAATTGGGCCTCCCTTCTTCCGAATTGTCCATCGTAGCATCATCTGCAAGCATTAACATAAGTTAACAACGAGAACTGATTGATACCAGCATGCCGAAAATGAGCTTACAAAACAATAAAAGAAAAAGCAATTAACGCGCACCTACAAACATGGTAAGTTAAATAAGTACGTAAACGCAAACAGGCATTGATAACATTAGTAAGTCGCAATAATTTATCACCTAACTTACAGAAAGAACAAAATACTATAAACACGTACCGTCAGCATCGAGCTGCAAGTCCCTGATGTCCTCTTCGATACCTATGGTAATCCCAAAACTCAGAAGTACGAACTATTGATGAATTTAGCCAAAAATAATCATAATATGCAATATCAGACCTTGAGTTTGAAGGTTCCGATCCAATTCCGACATCGCCTCAATGGAATAAGCTTGACAAGTTCTACGGAAACGATGTAGCTCTTCTCCGGCGATCGGAACGAGATGCAATGATCAGTGTGTAGCCAGCTATGAGCAAGTATTCTCAATTCCGTGACGAGTTTACACAGGAACCAGATTTCGGTGTGATTCGGATGATTAGGGTTGGATGTGTGTTGGGCCGAGCGAATATATTGTTATCGGTTCAAACGGATATAGGCCCGGCCCAATACCTACAACCACCACCGATGAAGGACACCTGGAAGGTAACATAGGGGTAGGATCCATCCATTGGCCACGTCTTCCAGCACGCTTCAACGTGCCCTCTCCTGAATCCCTCCCACGCCAACAGTTCAAAACTCCTCATTTCTATATATTTCTACGTTTTTGTGATGGAATTAACTTGATTCAGAGACTTGTACCAAGGATTTTCTCTGACTATATATGTGGTGGTTCTTGATTGTTGCAGCATTAGCCATTGTAGTGCTTCTGTTCGTAGCTCTGAAGCAGTGAAGCCGGCTGAGAACGATGACGAAAATGACGACGAGAGGTAGTTATGTGGTTGTTTTCTTGATGATATCCCTTGTATTTGCCGTCGGTTCCCTTGCGACCGATGATGTGGATAAGGAAATCCTGCACTGGAATGAGCCGGTGACGGAGAAGGTGAAACGCGCAGGAGAAAAGGCGGCGGAAATGGCTACCGAGAAGGCCGGCGAAAAGGCAGCGGAGACTGCGGAGGAAGCCAAAAGCCATTCGGAATCATGGACCGGATGGGCGAAAGATAAAGTCGCCGAAGGCTTAGGGTTTAAGGACGACGAAATCGAAGACACGGCAAAAGGTTTGATTGTTTTTAAATTCCTCGAAACACAAGAATAATGTTGATTGTTTTAAATTTCAATTTTCTTCTTCTCTTTCAAGAATGTTATATTTCATTTTTGGATGTGTATTTGGCTGGAATTTTGTAAGCTGATCGTTTTATATTGTTTCATGTATAACAACAATGCAGGTGCCGGACACTATACTGCCGGTAAGGCCGGCGATCTGAAGGATACTGCCGGTAAGAAAGCTGGTGAGGCCAAAGAGAATGCCCGAGAAGCAGGAGAAGAGGTTCTGCACAGGACTCGGGAAAAATCTAAGGTGGCTTATGATACTGCCGGCAATGTGAAGGAAAAGGCAGAGCAGACAACCAAGGAAGCCACCGAGTCCGTGAAGGATGTGACGAAGAAGGCAGAAGATGCTGCGAAAGAGAAAGCAGGGGAGACATACGAAGCAGCGCAGGAAGCCGTTAAATCGAACCTTAAAGCCGCGAAGGAGAAGACATTGGAGAAGGCGAAGGAGGAGGCTCGCGATGACGAACTGTGAATCATGTGTACGTTATGTATAAGATGAAGCAATGCATAGGATAAAAATGCAGTCTTGGGTAATTGTACGTTTTCATGTTAGACCGACGAACAACTCCCGACCCCAACCATTCTTGTCTTTCCAACACCAAACAGGGTGACAACTCTGGTTACAAAGTGAATACCCATAACATAATATGCAGAAACATTTCTGATCATTTTTATAACTACATTTTCCTTTTTCTGTGTGTGTGCCCCCCCCAAAAAAAACACAGAACAAAGTTACATGGAATGGAATATATCAGTGATGCCAGCTGAAACTAATCCATCCTCACTTCTCGACCAAAAAAATGGGCAAAAGATGTCAGCTTATCCGATGTCGACGAAGAACTGGAAACTGTCTTCCCATCCAAAAAAGAGAAACGGACCCTCCATCGGGTAACTGAACGTAACAATAGATACACGTACACACGTGAAGCTTGAAGAACACTGCATCACAACAACACTTCCGAGATGGATAATTAGTCTGGCGAAGCCATCGGATTCCGCTGTAGGTCAAGAGGAATGGTTCCAACTGTCAAAACAGGGGAAGGACCTGCGATTCTGACTGGCATTGACCCTATAGTGACAACATCAATGGAGCCAGTTTTCGTATCAAAAACAGCAGCTGAAGGCAAATGGGACACGGACTCTTGCACATCTGAGTGCAAAGACAATGAGCTGATCTCCAAATCCTCTACTGGATTTTGTGCTCCATTTGATGAGTCTTGGCAGCTGACTTCGGCATTATCATCTGCGCTGTTTGATTTGGTATCTGTATGAAACTTCTGAGCAGTACGCTTAGAGCAATTCACGTCTCCAACAGCAGGAAACTCATGAACGGATGGGAATTCACGTGCGGGATACAGTCCAGGAACAAGGGATGGATTTTCATTGTACTTTATATGAATCCTGGTTCTCTCTTCAAACAGGATTCGCTGTCTATTTTCATAGTACATGAAATCGTCGAGCAAGGATGCCTTTGATGTGAAGTTATTGAAGATCTGCAGCATCTCCAAACCTTGCTTCCAGTAAATCTGAATAGATAATATAGGAAATCAGAAAACCTAGAGCAGGAATGAGCATAAGGATCAGGAAGTAAACATACTTAAGCTAAGACCTCATCAGGATAAAGATTTTAACTATTGGAAATACGAAAATGGCTAAATTCTGATGTCAACCTAGACATTGGTGATCATGGCTTGCTCTCTTGAATTCAAATAAACTATCAGTTTGAAATTTCAGACTAGAATCAACTGAAGCCAAATTAGAAAAAATATCACCAATTCAGGTACTGCATCAGATTCAGTTCTACCACTACAGAGAAATCAAATCACGGGAAACAGAAACCGGGAATATTTACCAGTCTCACTCACTAACAAATCATATGACAAACAACATAATCACTCTACAAAGAAGAAGAAGGTCGTGACACCATCAGCCAGATTCAGGTGAATACCTCTTGTGTGTCTCTACTGTTGGTCACTGGCCTGTACTCATTATTCTCTAATATAATGTGCCTGAAGTTGGGATTCGGCACATCCTTTATGATGTGCCACTTCACAGGAAAACTGCCAGTCCATTTATCTTGCTGCCAGAAATCCATATCTCCAAGGAAGTCCACAGGACCTGTCATCTCAGCAACACCGCAGAATTGTCCACTGGCATTTACCTAGAGTTTAGAAAAATAAGAACATTTACACGAAAACAAAAATGAAACCATCTGATGTTCTTATCAAAAAATTTGAAAAAGTTAACTCACTGAAAAGAAGAGGAATACTGGGCAGCCCCCGGAATCTCCTGCAGATATTCCCTGTGCATCTTCATACGCAGCATTAAGTCTCTTGTTCCCACTACGTGTCGATGACCAAACATTGTACTTAATGCTCTTATGCACATCATCCTCACTATATGACTTGATCACAAAGAACTTTGCGTTAACATAACCCAGCGACAGATCAATACTGTTATACTGATCCAATAATATCGTGATGTTTCCTTGTGCATCCGGATTTCCAGCCTTCGTTGTATAGGCTTTAAGCACCAACTCATTCTTCAGCTTTTTTGTGCCAGGCGCTTGATTTAACTCACTCAATGTTTGAGGGGCGTCTCTAGCAATATTAGGAGCTCTCCCGTTCAGTGACTTGGAATTGACATCATGTATGGATGCACGGGAAGGGGTGATCGAATTAAATCCAGATGATCCCTTTGCTGAAGTAAAACAGCTCTTGATTTGGTTGCTGTTGGATGAACCCTTCGCATGTAAACCATTTCCTGTGCCTCGAGGACCTATAGTCTAAAATAAAGGAGAACATACGCTGAATATTGATGACTATAAATGGAAAGCCAAAGCTGTCACTGAGACTAATTTTATATAAAGGAAAAGAAAGAAGTCAAATCCTCTTACCCATGGAGCATCTGATGATGTTAAGCTGGTATTACTGACTGAAAGACCATGTGGCAGGAGCGGCTTTCCCCCACCATTAAAAGCTTCACCAACGTCAGGCACTCTTTGGAAAGAATTCCTTCCCTTTCGAGCATCCCCTACTTCAGTCAGCGAAGAATTGGGATTACTTGACGACAAATTGTGATTAGATGCCAGAACATTAACTTTGGAAGCATGTGCTGCATTATCCAAGAATACCCCTGCTGTCCCATTTGCAATAGCATCAGCCCTTGATGGAATGATCACAGGCATATATCCAGGTAACGATACTGAATTTTCATATGAGGGGGGAGCACAATACTGCTGAGGTTCTACAATCCATCCATCAACTCCTACCGTAGCACCAGGTATATAGGGATTGTATGGGTTATAAGAACACTGTGTGTATTCGTAGGTAGGAGTATAGTATAAATGAGGCAGACTTTCATTTGCGAAACCCTGCCAGAAAAGCACTAGGCTAAATATGGTGAATCGGTAAAATGTGTATTTTACAAGGAAGACAAAAGAGACTCACCGCATAATGAATACCCTGACCATCCAGATACGAGACATTCTGGTGATTTTCGAGGTCACCTGAAGATTCAAATCCTAGAGAAAATAAACGAGTAACTCTCAATGTTTACATGGATAAGAAAATATGACATGTCCACAAATTCTGATCCTATAAGGAAAATATGATTTAAAAATTCATACCTGGAGAGATGCATCCGTATCCAGTGGTAGCAGGATAGTAGAAGCCTTGATCGACGAAGTAATCAGGGGATCCTTCGTTATACATAACTCCAGCTTGTTCAAATAGAGTAGTGAACTGCGGGGCAGGCTCAGCTTGAATCTGGGGGAACATCATACTTATTATGTAAGTTCCGAATACAAACTAAAAGAATATCCGCGGATTTATGAACAAGAGAATATGGAGACGAAGGAAGCTGAAACCACAAACAAACTCAGCAAAAATTTAATTACCAGATACATCTCAGCAAGTGCTTGACTCGGAACAGTGTAAGTATTCATCCCAGACTTGCCGCCCCTGCAGAATCATAAGGCATCATTATCTATATCAAATTCAATAGAGCTCTGAGAGAACTATAGCATGATCGAGGGCTTGGACATACTTATTGCCTCACAAGTTCAACAATTACAAAGGCGTAAGTCAAAGAAACAAAATGATGTGATTTGCATTCCAGACATGCAACATAACTCGAGAAAAAAAAAAGGAAACTGAGAGCTAGGAATCCAAATAACACAAACTATTAAACGAATCAAAAGCCATACATCGATCCAACGAATCAATTTCCTGTTTTTTTCATGCAAGCGACATTTTCTCGGACAGAGAATCAGAATCCAGTCAATTCTGCACACTTCCCCTAAGCTAGAGAGAGCTGTCAATGCGATTCGAACAACCCCGGTCTTAAAATTAGCTATAGCTCAACAGAAAAGTAAACAACCCGTCTCAAACTCATCCAAAAATAAAACCCGTCTCAAACAGACGATTCAAAAGCAAATACCCTCAAAAAACCTGTAAATCCCCAGAATTGAAAAGAACTCGATGGATTTATACTCGCAGACAGCATGCATTTTAAGTAGGAATAATGGGCAAAAAGAGTACCAGTGAGGAAACAGCAGATTTAATCCATGGTTGACACCGAAGGCAGCTGAATAACAAAAAAACAAAGTGGCTGGAAGCGCTTGTTGATTAGCGGGTCCATACGTATTTAAATCTACAATCTTGTGTGCAATGGCCGATTATCGATTGCTATTGCAAAAGCTAAAATCTTATGCAGACAATACGCGGTTTCATTTTCAACAAAGCATATGAGAATAGAAAGCCCTAGAGAGAGAGACCCATGAATAATGGCGGTCGAAAGCGGAAAAATGAGAGCTTGAAATCCGGTAAATGGTGTAGGTGTGGGGACGGGGGGTGGCGTTGGCACAAACTGCACTGCACGAATTGTCCCTTGTTCTAGAAAAGCAATTGGTATTCTAAAAAAAGACGCTTCCTTCTCTTGGTAATTTTTTTTTTTGAGTAAAGCTAGACGAACTGAAAATTAGACCGAAAATTAAATCGAAATTAGGGAAAAGATATCAAAATCAATCACACGAACCAGGTAAACACGCGCATAGGGAGTGTTATTGTCATTTTTCCTTGTTCGGTTTAAATTTCGGTCAAAGTTTTGGTTTCCCCAACATTTTCCTTTTTTTTATAGCTAATGTCGTTGAGGAATTTGAACTCGTAATTGTGAATGCAATTGTTACTTTTATAACCATCAGACCAACCTCTCTTTTAGTCTTCATAAGTAAAATGATGTTCTGGTGCCAAAAATTGATATCGTGAATCATTTTTCAAAATGGTTCCTTCTTCGTCATGGAATTTATACAAGCATACTTTTTAGAAATGATATTGTTAAAAAATATATATATAAAAATAATAATAAATTATTTATGATTGACCAAATAAAAATATAAAATTAATTCAAATAGTGCGAAAACAACTTTGAAATGAACCGTGGATACAGATTTTGGTTAAGACAAGGAATATTGATCAAAAAATTTCGTCAAAGAGGAGTAGTCCGAAAATATGAGTAATGCTACTTGTACCCTTTTTTTACTTTGTATAGTAAGATCCATACCCGATCATTTATCAAGGTATGCACTGGTAACTTCAGAGCTAATCAAGGTAATCAAGCAAGCATGCACTGAGAACTTCAGAGCTAATCAGTGGCTTGAAAATAAATTTCACGAAGAGTAAGCTCATTGGAATAAATGTTCCTGTGGAGGAATTGGAAAGTTTTGCAGATGAGCTTGGTTGTAAAGTGAATTTGCTGCCAGTTAAGTATCTTGGCTTACCTATTCGAGAAAACTTATTAGAATGTTGTCTATGGCAACCACTCCTAGAAAATTTTGAAAGAAGACTCAAAAGTTGGGAGAATGCGTATCTCTCATTTGGTGGAAGAATTGTACTACTCAAAGGGGTACTAGCCAGTCTACCAGTTTACTATATGTCTGTATACAAAATGCCGAAAATGGTGGCAAAAAAGATTGAAAAAAATGCAAAGAAAATTTTTATGGCCAGGAGCCCAAAACGATACAAAAAAGATATGTTGGATATCATGGAATGTAATATTTCAAACTATAGGGGTTTTTTTTTTTTATGCTTTATGTTTTTTTTATATTTGTTAATAGTTCACTTTTTAACATTAATTATCAAATACATATATATTTTTTATTTTTAGATTTTATAATTTACTTGTTTATGCTAAAATAATATTTTTTTTAAAAAAGTAATAATCATAAATACGTAAAATAGTCTAAACCCTAAACCCTAAAATAGTCTTTTACAACCAATTTTTCTGAGCCCACTCTAAATTCCCATAAGTTAACTTCATGCCGTGGATGAATTACATTTTTGTCAAATCACGAAGAGATATATTACATTTTTTAAACCATAAAATGATAAATTAAATTTTAGGTAATTGAATTTTAGTCCGAAAAAGCATATTACATAAGTGAAAAAAAATTAATCTAGAAATAGTTAATTCCAACGCAATTAAAATAGGAACTTGCTAATGTGCCGATTTTTTATACCGCAAAAATTGGGTCATTGTCTTTTTCCGCAACTTCTGGCCGTTGAAAAAAATTGACAATATTTTTGGAATTCTCGTATCGAAAACTTTTAGGAACCGATCATAGAATTTTGTTTCGACGACTTCGTCGCCAAAAAAACTAAATCATATCAAATAAACAGTTTAAGAACAACGAACTTAACCAGTATCAAGGCCAAAACGAAAGTTTAGGAGGATCAATCCTAAACATATCCGAAGCGAAAATTTCGAAACCAATCTTAAATTTTATTTTTCATATTTTTTTTATTTTTGTTCAATTTCTTTTGCTACCTAGCATTACTGATCAAAATATAACACTGGCAAATTTCTACATATACCCTGTCAGAGTTATTATTTTTTTGAAAATATTCTTGGTTACTCGTTCCCGGAGTGAGTAACTTTTTGTCTTACAGTCGAAATTACCTGGCTTAAATCAGGTAATTAAGCCCTTACTCGCTCTCGAGGGCGAGTAAGTTTCGAAACTTACATTGTCATTTTTAATAAAATATGTCAAAACTATATCAAATGACATATCTAATCGAAACACACAACGCGCTGATAATTATGATAAAATTCATAAATTCAAAATTATATTAACTGTTCTTTTAATGGCAATATGTAATAAGTAATTAATGCAATCAAAAACTTACTCTCTCCGTAAAAAAATGCGAAAGGTCTTTTTTTTTTATATGTAATGTCGCTGAGGGAATTTGAATCCATAACTTATGGGTACAATTATCACTTCCATGACTAGTAGGACCACAGAAATGTGAAAGGTCATATATAAAAATTAAAAAATATATGTAGAAATTTGAACCAAAACTGTCAAGAATGCAAAAACACAATACAGGATTTTCATCCCAAATAAATGGTTTTCAAGTTACTACTAGATCACAGATTCACACGGCATGCCGATTTCCGCTCGCAACACCCACAGAAGCATTCAGAGGAGCATGATAACAGCATCTAGTTGTGCTTCAGACAATCATAAACTGCACACGGCCGTGTATCGCAAAATTAAGTGCATCATTATCTCCATCATCTAGGATTAGCGGGAGGATCATTTGGGACAGCACCAGTACCTGGATGACCAAGATCCGCAGTCCCAACGCGGGAAGCCTGCTCTGAGACCTCAGCTTCAGATAACCCATTTCCTCTAGCAGCTGGAGAACTCAGCGACGCCCGAGAATCCTTCGGGATCTCAACATGTGGTACTGGTACTTCCATCTGATCAAACTTTGATTGGCGGGGGGGCCTTCTTGCATATCTCTCGTAGCTGTGGCTCCTGCTGCGACTACGACTGCTTCGTGGGCTACGGCTACGGGACCAGCTTCTACTCCTACTGCGACTTCTGCTATAACTTCTACGCCTGCCACGACTTCCGCTACGGCTCCTACTTCTGCTGCTGCTCCGGCTATAATCCCATGTTCTAACTCTCTCGGGACTTGGTGTGAAACTTCTCCCCCTGATTCGATCTGAGTTGTCTCTTCTATTATCAAATCTCCCACGACCACGACCTCCACCACGTCCTCGTACATCAGAATTACCGAATCGATCATTTGTATCACGCCCACCTCTGTCCCACCCAACCCGACCACCTGAAGGGTTGAAAAAGTTGCCGTCTCTCCCACCGCCACGACCACTGAAACCACCATCCCTCATTCCTCCCCGTCCACGGAAACCGCCGTCCCTCATTCCTCCCCGACCACCGAAACTGTTGTCTCTCATTCCCCTCTGGCCACTGAAACCCCCGTCCCTCATCCCTCCACGGCCTCCAAAGCTACCATCTCTCATTTCTCCACGGCCTCCAAAGCTGCCATCCCTGATTCCACCATGCCCACCAAAGTTCTCTCTCATACCACCACGTCCACCGAAATTGCCACCACGCCCACCAAAACCGCCATCCCTCATGCCACCACAATCACCAGGATCCCCACGCCCACCACCATCAGCAGAGCCATATCGACTGTTTACACCTCGGTCCCTGCCAAAACTAGGTCCACCGCGTAATGCTATATCCCTTATTTCAGGAGGCACAACTTGGTTTGCACCCTCCAAGACTTTAACAAGATCAGGAGCATACTTCCAATCTTGTTCTGAGAAGAAGGTGTACGACACTCCTGATGCACCAGCTCTGCCCGTTCTTCCAATGCGATGAACGTAATCCTCAATCCCAGTAGGAAAGTCATAATTTACCACCACCCTGCACATTATAGATCATGAATTTTAAGGAAATTTGACGTGAGACGAGCAGCACACCAACAACAAAAATTAAAGAAAGTGAAAAAAATCAATATCAAAGAAAAATGGAAGAGCGAAAAATAGGCAGATATTAAGGAATTCCGGAAGTAACCTTATGTCTCTAATATCAAGCCCCCGAGCAGCAACATCAGTGGCAACCAGAATCGGGGACTTTCCTGAACGAAATTGATTCAAAACCCAATCCCGCTCACCCTGAGATTTGTCCCCGTGAATTGCTGCGGCCCCAAAGAA